>PVJA010007781.1:0-67079 GCA_004027025.1 Myocastor coypus
AAAAAAAAAGAAAAAAGCAAACGAGGCAACAAGAAAAAATCTTGAACATTCAATATTTCAGGAACCCTCAGTTTTTTCCCCTGGGTTCAAGGTTTCATTTCCTGTGTTCTTTCTTCAACCACAATAGGACAGGAAAAGCTGCAGCAGCCCCAGGCCTGTTCAGCCCACTTCCTGGGGCTAAAACCTTCCTTTTCTCTAAGTCAGGGTGTGACTGACTTAGAAAGTGAAACCACATACCATAAATTCTATGGTGGGTGAATGAGTCTGCACTTGTGAAACTGTTTGGTCCTCACGGCGAAGGAATGCTTTGGTTTCCCCTGATGGCAATATCTGAAGTGGGCTGCTGGATTCAGAGTTCGCAGCACCGTGGAACCCCAGCTTAGAAATGCTCTCACTTGGTGAAGTGTTCAACTCTCAGCTTCCCTCATGCCCCCTGATTTCCCCCACAGCCACGTGACCTTATTGAACATGTCTTGAGTACCACCCGGTTTTGAGGCTGCCAACTCGGGCTATGCCTACTAAGCTTCTCTCTTTAGTGTTGTATCTCAGAGACCCAGATTAAATTCACTTTGGATGAGGGGCAGGTGAAACCATTGTTAGGGTTGGGACGCCCGCCACACAAGGAAGACACCAACAGACACCTTCTCATGCAATCAGCAAGGGGTTTATTTGTCCATGCATGGGGCTCGATGTACACGCAGGAACAAAGAGCCCCGAGCTGAGCAGGGTCGGGGGTTTATAAGTACATAGAACAAAGGGAGGAAGGGTCCAGGTGGGCACAGGTACAGAAACAGATAGCATTGGTTAGTTCAAATGGCTCGTTACAGCTATTGGGGGGAATAATCAAGCGGAAGCCGAAGGCCAGGTGATGAGGGGAACTCCCTAATATGGTCAGGGAAGGCATATTTCATAGATCTCTTGATCAAAGAAATTCCTGAGCAAAGGGGAGGCAGGCCTCCCCTTCACTCCTAGCTAATTTGGGCTATCTACAACTGTATTGCCTCATCTCCCAGCACACTGGGAGTCAAGGGACAAAAGGCCCTGCTCTTGGAAAGGAACAAAGAGAGCATTCGTCCCTTACATTTGCAAAGGGAGCATTTGCCCCTTACATTTTCAAAGGGAGCATTCGTCCCTTACACCATTTCACTTCTCTCTGAATTCCACTGCTCTGTGCAGGTTGCTAGTTTCCTGCTCTGATGTAAAATTCTTTCCTTCCTCAAGGTTTATTTTTATGGTAGCATGTGTGTGTGTGTGTGTGTGTGTGTGTGTGTGTGTGTGTGTGTGTTGTGTGAATTTTTCTGCAGTTAATCTATTTCAATTGTTGAGGGACTTCTGGTGATTTTTGAAACAAGACTTAGGAATTCCTAGAATTCTTGCTTCTCCTCTTTCTCCCACTGGATTCCTGGTCTTGGTTCCCTGTCTCTGCTTTAATCCATCCTCCTCTCTACCTTTTCCGTACCATTGATGAAGGAAGAAAAAACTGATCTGGGGTGGATGACCTCCAACAGGGAACCTCCAAATGATATAGGGAAAAACTGATCTCTCAACCTGAAAAGTACCTGGGATGAGTTCATGTTCTCTACAACAGAAGAACGAATTTTAGGAACAAATGGAGGTAATGAGCAGAACATATTTATTGAGGGAAAGAAAGCTACTGTCCGAGAAAGAGGGACAGGAGGGGGTTGTCCCCAGAAGCTGTCTCTTCTAGGGATTTGTACAGAGGAAAACCATACAGTGAGGTGGGTGTAAAGTGGAAACCATGCAAACTTGCGTATGTGGGCATGAGGTGGAGCAAAACTATGGTCAACTAATGAGGGTACTAACACTCTTGCTCACGTAAAATTAAGTCCAAGCCTGGCATGGTGGCACACACCTATAATCCTACCACTTGGGAGGCTGAGGCAGGAGGATCATGTGAGTTCAGTACCAGCCTAGCCTGGGCTACAAAAGTGAGCTCAAGGCCAGCCTGAACTGCTAGTGAGGCCCTGTCTCAAAAAGACAACAACAACCACAACAAAAAGTTGAAGTCCAGGACCAAATGAGAAAGCGAGTCACATAGTAACCGGGAGTGAATGCAGAATGTAACTTTTAATGGGTAGCTGTCCAGTAGTAGCTGGATTAAGGATTCTTCTGGCTCCCTCAGGGTGATGCTCAACCTTGGATGTCAATCTTTGAGGAAGTCAGCATTTGTGTGATCTTTCGTCTTTAGGTCTGGCCCACAGGGGGAGCGTCCGTCCCTCCCATAGTTGCTGGATATCTTGCCTCCTGTACTACCTCCACCAAGGGCCTAGCCCTGTCTGACTGCCTATAATATTTCTATCTAACTCGGCCTTCTGCAGCACCTTCTCCCCAGTTCCTTCCTGCTCTCTGTGCTTCTCCTCCTGCATTGTCTCCTCTTCTGATTCTCCTACCTGCCCCTTTTCCTTCTCTCTTCCACTCTTATCCACCAGCGCCACGCACCCAGTCCAGTCCAATACAGAAATATCTGCTGCAGTTTGAAAGAATATCCAAGGAAATTAAAACTCCTAGGAGCTGCACAGTCCCCATTTTTTGCATAAGAGCTAGGACAGGAACTGCAGCCCACATCTGTAACTCTAGCACTTGGAAAGTGCTTGGGCATGAGGTCGACGCCAGCCTGGGTGACACAATGAGTACAAGACCAGTCAGAACCACCAAGCCAGGCCTTGTCACACAATCAAGTGAATCAAATCAAATGAAATCAAACTGAATCACAAGTGGAAAGATTTGGGTGCCTCCTTGTGGCCATACTGGGACGGTATGGTGCAGAGAAACCAGTATCTCCTAGGATGCTATGGGTATTAAGTCCGGGAGAGTGTGTCCAAAGAAAAGCTAAATAAGTGCCCCACCAAATGCTTACCAAGGTATTGCTCCTCTCTGTCCTCCAAGCATTGGAAGGTCCCAGCCCCAGCCCTGGGCTTTCTACCCGAGGTGAGTCTGGCTTGAACAAAGCATGGAATTTAGCCAAGTCTCTGCACCTTGAATAGTCCTAAGGTAATGGGTCACCAGCTGCCTCATCTAAATAGAGAGCCACTCAAAGAAAAGAGCAAAGATGACAAGCCCAGCAGGGGCTGAGGGTAACAGAGTTCTCCTCTGTCTCAGAGTCACGCTGAGGGTCACACGTGTTATCATGACCATGATCTCAGGCCACCCACAGTCTGCAGTCCTGTCATCAGGGGTGAATTGCTTACCAAAGTAGCGGCTATTATGCTTTCAGCTTCAGTCCTCTTGGCTTAGTGTCTGGCTCTCTGCTGTGTGTCTGTCTGTCTCTGTTTTTCCCATTTACCCTCCCACTCTCCAAACTCCCCTTTCCTTACTCTCTGTTCTCACCCTGCTACCAAGTGCCCACCTGCTCTCTCCACTTCACTTTTCTGTTTAACCCCTTCCACACTCACCAGCATTTTCCCCAGGCTATGCCCACTGCACTGGCCAAGGAGGAAAGCCCATGTAGTTTCGGATGTGCCATCTGAACAATGCCAGGTAAGCCTGGTGCAACACAGTACAGTAAATTTAAGGAACAGACTTTTTCTTTCTTTCTTTTTTTTTTTTTTTGGCTATCAGGGATACAATCCAGAGACACAATACTGTAGTTCAGTTTACTTTTTATTTTTGAGACAGGGTCTCTGCACTACCCAGGCTGCTTGGATCTTGCCATCTTTGTGCTGCGGCCTCTGGAGTTTCTGGGATTACAACCTGGGGATTACAACCCAGGCATATTACTATGCCTGGCTAAGACACCTAGTCTGAAAGAAAGCCTTTGACATTCTCCAATTATGGATCCATCTACCCCTAAAAATTGGTAGGCCAGAGTGGGATTCTGGGTCCCCTGCGAAGCTTGAGGCAGAATGCCTTCTCTCAGTCAGCTTATCCAGGTCCTACTGGGGCAGATGCTACACTAGGTAAGATGCTGTGTAAGGAGAAAAGCTCTGTTTCTTCCCTCTCTTGGTCCACTGCTCAGAAGCCAAGCGGGGCTGCCTGGGAGAGCACAGCAGCATTCAGGCCTTTCCCACTGTGTGGCTGGTTCCTGGAACACCCACAGTGAGCAGGATGAGTGATGTGTGGTGAACAATGGCTCATGGATCATTCCCAGGATGTGCTGTGGACGTCACTAGCAATGGGGCGGCTTCTAAATGTGGGGAACAGGGGGTAGATAGTGGTCCCATGTGTAGGTATGGTGGGTCCCCACTCATTCAGGTCAAAGACCACACTGTTCATAGACAAGCATTACAGCCTGCAGAACAGGTGGGTTTTCACTGTGTCTTCAGGGAAGGAGCTGGAACTTTGGCACTGTATATTAACAGTGCATGACTTCACAGTATTCTGTCTCTGGGATAAAATGAATTAGTGTGGCTATTGGCTGTTGGGAGGAAGTATCAGTGACTCTAGCTCACTCCAGGACCCTCTAGTCTTCACCTGAATCCCTCTGCAGTTCTCATTCTTTCTCAGAATTTACCGAAGTGTCTGGAATCACTTTGTCTATCAGGCAGGGATCACCCTGTTGTCCTCAGTCCCTCCTGGCCACCTCCATGAATCTGTGGGTGTTGCTGCAGTGCTTGGAGGCTGCAGTGTTTGCAATATTCACTGAATTCTATGCTGTGCAGGGCTTTCTCCCTGTCCTAGGCCTCCCTGCACTGTCCAGAAGTCCAAGGCCACCTTCATCTGACTGGGTCCCAGGATACAAGCACAGAAACCACCAGTGTCTCCATAAAATGTAGGGGGGATGGTGTTACTAACATCCTGACTTTGTGACACTCAAGTGCTTCATAAGCAAAATGTACTCTCCTAAAAAGAGAATCAGCTAACAGCTGTACTCAGCTTTTCTTTTACCCTGTCCAAGAAAAAGCACTTGTACTTTAACTTGGTGAAGCTGAACTGCTAGGCGTTTTTGCTTTTCGTACTAGAAATTGAACTTAGGACTCGGGTTTTGGGGCAGCAAGTGTGCGATCAAGCTATATCCTAACCCTGCATGCTGTGCATTTTGGATAAAGCATTGTGCAAAGCATGCAATGGACATGCTGGGGAGGTATACCAGGCTTTACTGGAACACACTTACTGTGTTTGTGCTATTTTCCTAAAGGGCTTTCAGTAGGTGAGAATCAAGGGCAGACACTTAGGGGCTCAACCAACCTCATGAAAGGTAAGATGAAAGCGATTTTAGAGAGCCCTAGAGTTCTTTTCCCCTGAAGTTTAAGGGATAAAGGAACCTGCAGACTCTCCAGAGACTATCTCACAGTGGAGGGTGAAGACACACAGCTTCCATTCTTACAACACACTTATGTAATAACATAATCAAGAGACGTTGCATAGAAGGAACTGAAGATCCTGAAGAATGTGTAACAACAGTAAATCTGCAACAAGGTGAAGAGCCTGCTCACCACATGAAGCAACACGTATCCAGTGCATGAGCATGGTTAACTCCCATCTGGTGCAAGAACATTTGCACCCTTTAGCAGCACCTAATGTGTTCTGCAGAAAATACATTACCCAAGAGAAACAAAAGATGGCCTCATAGGGACTGGGAAGGCAGCTCGGTGATATAAGCGCCTGCCTGGCAAGCACAGGAACCTGGCTTTGATGTCAAGAGCTACATGCTATGCCAGCACCAAATAAATATTGAAAAAAGTTGAATTTGAGATGACTGCATACACCAAATAGCAAAAAACCACGCCTACTCCCACTGATTTTCCATAAAGATGAGTCCCTCTGTGCATCTAACAAACTGGAATGGATGGCAGTGATTCCAGGGTCATGACAGAAAATAGCTCCCGGATTAGGTGAGCTTGGTAGCTTATATTTCTAGGTTGACATTTTTTTCTCTATGAGAGGATTTGGAGTTTCTTCAGTGTTTCTTCACATATGTTCATGATTATAAATGTTTTCTCTTGTTTTATGCATATGATGGCTTAATCAATGAGAAAATGTCAAATCACTTACTTTTGTTTTAATGGAAAGAATTTTAGTTGGTGTCTTTGTACAATGATTAGTATATACTTGTGCCATTTAATTGGCTGAAACTATATACAATGGTTTTCATTTCTGGCCAGGCATGGTGGTACAGGCCTGTAATCCCAGCACTCAGGAAGCAGAGACAGGAGGTTGATTGGGAGATTGAGACCAGCCTGGCCGATGAAGTGAGCTGAAGGCCTGCCGGAACTTCATAGTAAGACCCTGGTGCAAAAAAACAAGTTACCATTTTTTTGTTTATGACGCATATTTATTCATCCATTTTTTTTTTTTTTTTTGTCTTTTTGAGACAGGGTCTCGCTATGCAGTTGAGGCTGGTCCTGAGCTCACTTTTGTAGCCCAGGCTGGTCTCAAACTCGCACCAATCCTCCTGCCTCAGCCTCCCGAGTGCTGGGATTACAGGCGTGAGCCACCACGCCCGGCCATCCATTTTTGATTTGTACAGCTCTCTCCATTTTTTAGAATTACATTAAAGTTTGCCTCCTAGAATAAATTGCATCTTTGCCTTTGCAAATGTATTTCTTCCAATATGCTTATAGAGAAATGATGACATTTATTCCTTAGTACTTGGAAGATTTGAATTCACTGCTGAATTAATGTAGGCCAAATTGTTTGTGTTCTTCAAAATTATAGAAAGTGCTATAATTTCTTTAATAGGTACACATGTATTATCAGAATATTTTTCTGAGAACTTCAATAAATTTGTGTTTAAAGAATTGGTGTATACCATGTGTCATAATTATTCTTCTCTTGTTGCTGAGATAAATACCCAACACCCAAAATGAAGGAAGGGTTTATTTAGCTTATAGTTACTGGAGGTTTCAGTCTGTACTCAGCTGGCTCCAAGGCAGGGTGGCTCACGGCAGAGAACTACCTTTCAAGGAGGATGCAAAGAACAAGAGCCAAGGGAGGAGAAGCAGCAGCTCAAGCAGCTAACTTCTCTTCCTTCCTTAAACTCAAATGCAAAATACCTGTGCCAGGGCAGGGGCAGCACCCACACCCACAGTAATCAATCATAAACTATAGACTTGGGCCCATGACTACATGAGGCATTGGGGGACACCTATACACAGACCATAACACCATGCTGGAGCCAGGCAGTTGATATTATCTTTTTCTGATTCATTCCATGCATAAGGATTCATAGGATGGTATCACATCTAAGCTTTTCTTTTTTTGAGTTTAGTTGCATCCTAGTGGTTTCTTGCTGGCTGAATCTGTGAATGTCTGTTTAGTGGGTGTTGCATTCTCCAAATGTAATACTGGGATCATCTCCTATTGTTTGCAATGAGATCCATTGGGGCCATACTGTTTTCCAGAGAGTTTATGCACATTTAGGTCAGTCACACCGCCCTTGAAAGTTGATTCTCCTTCACTAGAAAATGATCAGTTTTATCTCAGATCATTTTTATTACTCTGCCATTTCATGTGTCTGACTTTAGTTTTCTAGCAGTTGCTCTCATTACTCATTTTTATGATGCCAGGAATAGAGCTCAGGGCCTTTACTTGCCAGGCAGCTGCTTATGCTGATGAGCCATATTCCAAGCACGCCAGCGTTCTCTTAATAGTGTTACTATGGTGCTTCATTCTCCATCTCCATATGTGACATGTGTTCCTCCATGTTGTATTTTTTTGTATGTAATCTATTCCAAACACCTTTGATTTTTTTATTTTTATTTTATTTTTGTTTCAGAAGTTTTGTTTGTTTATTTTTTTCTTGTTTCAGAACCTTTATTTTGTTTATTCACTCATTTTTTATGGCTGGCTCAGCCCACCCCGAGGGCAGGGCTGGCGCAGCATATGGTGCCGGGGATCGAACCATGGTCCCTGAAGCCGCCCAAGCTTCCCCAAGCAGGCACTTTAGACCACTGAGCCATCCCACCAGGCCCTGTTTGTTTATTTTTATGGCCGGCTCAGCCTGCCCTCAGGGCAAGGCTAGCGCAGCATGTGGTTCTGAGGATCGAATCCCGGTCCCTGCAGCTGCCCAAGCTTTCCTAAGCAGGCGCTTTAGACCACTGAGCCATCCTGCTGGGCCCCCATCTTTGATTTTTAATGAGGGTATTGAAACTACTGACATGGAGGATTTATAGCTATACTTGGATAAATATTTACCATCTTAAATACTACTTCATATTCACTGATTTTTGCTGGGCTTTCCATTTCTGCGATTGTTCTCCTTTTTGGATTCTCTGCCTTAAAACAAAAATATCTTTCAATTTTTTATTTCTCAATTTAGAAGTTTTGGTTCTGTCAACTTTTTAGTACACTTAATGCTTGACTGACCTTTATGAATTTGAGTTCATAGAACCATAGCAGTCAATAGTATAAAACAGACTATGAATTGCTGACTCCTAGGTAACAAACACACACACACACACACACACACACACACACACACATTTATGGATTTGATAGTGATGACTAAAATATTAAGAAGTTACAAAATGGTTCCAACAGGAGATTTAAAGTAACTGTTGATTTTACATGCAAATATACAAAATCTTGAAGTACGACAACACTCTCACCCAGTAAAGAAGTGCCATTTTCCACAAGGTGCCCACTGTCCTTGAAACACTCAGCTGCGTTTGAGCAGAACAGATATAACAAAGCCACCAGATCTAGTCCTTTTTGTTACATGGTTGAGTGCAGGATGTAATGCATGCCTGGTTATGTATGACTGGTCATAGCTTATCAGCAGGGCTTTATACCAAGGAACCTCACCCGAAAGAAAGAAAGAAAGAGAAAGAAAGAAAGAAAGGAAGAAAGAAAGAAAGAAAGAAAGTAAAAACTATCTTATTGCAGTGTATGTATCAAGAGTCTTGAAATGCAGGAGATCTCTTGGACCCTGCAGTTTCTCAGGAGAATTGATCTTCCTGCTCTTTGTGACATCAACACCGTCAGCAGGGTTATTCACTGCTGTCATTTCTGCATGTCTTGGTTGTCATGGTTCAGTCATGCAGCAGCCTTAGACTCCTTTTCCATCAGCTCTTTTTCAGCAAGCGCACTGTGCATTGCCTCCTGTGTTTTGCCCTCAGGCAGGCTGTTCCTGCACAGTGATTTTCTGCCTGTTGGTTGGCAGTGCCCCCTATTTTAAATCATCTATGTCAGAGGCACCCAAATCAAAAAGGAAAGAGGCCCCAACTGACTTCTTTTCTCCAACTCCATGTTTCTCCTCCAAAGAAGACCCACCTGGAAAATAATCAGGTTTGAAAACTGGAGATCAAAAGGGCTTGGGGCTGGGGAGATAGCCCCATGGCACAAGTGCCTGCCTGGCAAGTGCAAGATCATGAGTTTGAACCCCAGTCCCAGGGAAAAAAAAAAAAAAAAAACCCTGCCAGATGCAGACAGCCCGTTGTTGCCTTACCTGCCTTACACAGGCAGAGCAAGCGAGTAGTGATGGTAGGTAAGGCAAGGATAGGCTGGCGGAGGCTGGCAGCGTTGATCTCTAGTTTTCCAGGCTGATTACCTCTGACTAGATTTACAGTAAGGTAAATGAGGTATTTAATTTATTTTTTATTTTAAAGAGAAAAAATAAAGTTTCAAAACAAGATAACAGGAGGGTAACAGTTGTTAATACATTTCATATTGTTATCCTTAAGTTAGTTTTCAGAGTACCAAATATCAGTGCTTCATGGTCCAAACAAGATTAGCACATTTGCCGGGCGTGGTGGCGCACGCCTGTAATCCCAGCACTTGGGAGGCTGAGGCAGGAGGACTGGTGCGAGTTCGAGACCAGCCTGGGCTACAAAAGTGAGCTCAGGACCAGCCTCAACTGCATAGCAAGACCCTGTCTCAAAAAAGACAAAAAAAAAAAAAAAAAAAAAAAAAAAAAAAAAAAAAAAAAAAAAGATTAGCACATTTTAGGGGCCTGAGGCTTAGCTCAGGTATTTAAGCGCCTGCCTGGGCAAATACAGTCAGGTGCAAGGGACTGGGGTACAAGCTCCAAATCCACAGGCCTTACCTGATGAGCCCATAAGGCAGCCTTAGCCAGCCAGCTAAGAACAAATAAATAAATAAATACATAAATTATATATATGTATATATTCTATCCCACTTCCCAAAGGACATGTTTAAGGTGGGAAGAATCTAAGAATTGCAAAGTCTCATGGAGACAGTAGTCACTCAGGCCTGTTCACGCGTAATGAGAAGTATGAGGTTGCATCCGTAGGGTTACAAATTTTAAAAATGTACACTTTAAATGGTCTAAAATAGGAATATGACCCCTTAAAAAGATACTTTCAAACTACTGATTCAGAAATCATTTTCTCTCAGTTTATTCTAAATTATGTTTTTGGAGGGAATGCAATGGAGAATAGATCTTACAAGGAATATTCCAGTAACTGTGCTTGATTAAAGATGCTTTGGAATACTACTTTTGCTATGGTGGACAGTAGCTGTGCCTCTAAGGCTGCCCACGACTAATCATAGCTCCTGTTGCATTACTGATGGGGCGATCAACCACAAAGAGGTGAAACTTCACCTGGGATTATCGACAAAATAGCTTCTGCTCCAAGCTCTATGTGATCTGATACCCAGGTACCTCTCCATTCTTACCACCCATCTTCCTGTGGTCACTGCTGCTGTAGACACCCTAGGTTTATTGCTTTTGATGTGAGCATGACAAGTGTTGCCTCTGTCTGACATTTTCTTTCTTCCCAAAAAGCCATGCATAGTCTTCGTTCTTCATCTTATCAAACAGGCCCGTATCATTCCATCCCTATGTCTCTCATGTTCCCCAGTGGAACATCATCTGCCTCTTAAGCTATGCTCCTAAAAATCAAAATGCTTAAATTCCACTGTCCTAGTCATTTTCTTTTTCTTTTTTTTTTTTTTTTTGAGACAGGGTCTCGCTATGCAGTTGTGGCTGGCCTTGAGCTCACTTTTGTAGCCCAGGCTGGTCTCGAACTCACACCGATCCTCCTGCCTCAGCCTCCCGAGTGCTGGGATTACAGGCGTGAGCCACCACGCCCGGCTCTTGTCCTAGTCATTTTCTATCCACTGCAATAACACCAAACGCTTACTAGAGATAAAATGAAGTTTATGTCTAATTTACTTTGATAAATTCAGTGGATATTTCAGTCCCATCTTACCAGACCTATTGAAGGATTTACTCTATTCACTGGTTGCTTCAAGCATCTCTTAAAGTTCTCAATGCTCCTTTTATCTTTTCTCTTAGGCCACCATGTTTATTGCCAATTTATCAAATATTTATGGCTTTCAAGATTGTCTCCAGGGCTGGCAAGATGGTTCAGCGGTCTAAAGTGCCTGCTTAGGAAAGCTTAGGCAACTGCAGGAACCGCGGTTAGATCCCTGGCACCACATGCTGCACCAGCCCCACCCCCAAGGCAAGCTGAGCCAGCCATTAAAAAAAAAAAAGATCGTCTCCAGTCTTCTCACCGTGCACGTTGTTTTGTTGGACTATCTTATAAACTTTTAGCTTATAATACACCAAAGCAAGCCAAATGAGCATAGTTTATTAGGCTTACATGTTAAATCTACACAGCTTTATTTTGATTCACAACACATAAAGTTCCACTGAGCCATTTGTTTGAGACAAAATCCTGACAAAAGATTTGAGAAGTCTAAAAAATGCTATTCAAAGGGTGTTGTGACAGCTCTCCTTTGTGAATGGATTAGTAGTCTCCTCATAGCTGGGTCAGTCTAGCCTTAGGAAAACACTCTCTTCTATTTTTAAAGAACTTCCAGAATCTCATTATCTTTTGAAAAACATAATATAAATCATAGAGCAAGTACTATGGTGCTATTAGTAAAAGCTAAACA
Organism: Myocastor coypus; assembly: GCA_004027025.1. Classification (NCBI taxonomy): domain Eukaryota; kingdom Metazoa; phylum Chordata; class Mammalia; order Rodentia; family Myocastoridae; genus Myocastor; species Myocastor coypus. The sequence continues at coordinate 11,764 of PVJA010007781.1, forward strand.
GTATTCTATTGCTTCAAAGTTAATTGTAGAAAGTTAATAATGATAATAAAGTACTGAAAGTTGGCTTTACATTACTTGGGTTTTCTTCTTTGGTTCTGCATTCAGAACAAAAATGTGGGGCTTTTTTAATAACAAGATATATTTTCTTCATATATGTTTTTTCAATCAAGGTTTAGTCAGCAGAACATTCTGGGGTATCACACAGTGTGCTAAAACATTAGGTACTGCCAAACCTGAGAATACAAGATAGACAGCAGAAGAGCTTCACTGATCCCCTCTAGGATGTCACTGTACCTAAGAAGCATCCTCAAGGTATTGCCTGTACACACAGTAAGTAATGGGGATTGAACTGGGGACCTTCACACTAAATCACACTATTATCCCCCCTTTTTTATTTTATTTTTTTTAAAGAATTTATTTTTTATTTTATTTTTTTCTTGTTTCAGAACTTTTGTTTGTTTGTTCATTTATTTTTATGGCTGGGTCAGTCTGCCCTCAGGGCGGGGCTGGTGCAGCATGTGGTGCTGGTGATTGAACCGAGGTCCCTGCAGTCACCTGCAGGGACTTTAGACCACTGAGCCATCCTGCCAGGCCCCCTCTTTTTTTATTTTGAAGAGAATCTTCCTAAGTTATTCAGGCTGGGTTTCAATCCCACAGTGCTAGGATTACAGGTGTACATGGCAGCTCTTGGCCCCACTTTGTTCATTAAAATGAAAATAAAGATTCTATGTTACTTGACCTAGTATTATTTCAAGATAGAACTTTCCAGGTAAAAGTGTAGGGTAAACTTGTTGAGTTTGTTCCCTTCTTTTGATTCTTTCTTTCTGTTTCCCTTTCCTAGGGGTCTCTCTCTCTCTCTCTCTCTCTCTCTCTCTCTCTCTCTCTCTCTTTCTCTCCTTTCAAGGCACTGTAGCTTAGGGTGGGCTCAAACTTTTGGTGATCCCACTGTCTCAATCTTTCCAAGTGCTGGGATTACAGACATACCACACCATGCCCAGCTGGTATACCTCCTTTGTAATCCTTAAAAAAATCTACTTGAATGAGCAGGCTGTTACATGTGTCAGCATGGCCAAGCATCTTTCAGCACCTTCATCATCTGGCACCAGAATCTTCACTGGAGAAAACAATTCAAGAGATGCACTGAGCTTGAGAAAGTATTTGCCACAGCCTGATCTTTAAGTAGTGTCAGAGAAATACATAAATGTCATAAATTTTACAATTAATAATAAGCTAATTAATTATCAGACAACAGTTATTTACCTTTCATCTTTTAGGGAGAAGGAAACCTGAAACAAATGCTAAAGAAAAGGAATACTTTTTTGGTCTTCTAGGATCACTGATTCTACTCTGTAGATACTGGTTAGTTTACCATGGAAAAAACAAATGCCTATTGGATTTATGAGCTTCAGGTGGCAGTTCTGAGCTGAAAACACTGGAGAGCCCCCTCAATATCGTTCTGCCAGAATGACTCCCTCTAGTCCTCTGCCTACCGTTTTATTTATTTATTTATTTATTTATTTATTTGTGGGACTAGGGTTCAAACTCAGGACCTTGAGCTTGCCAGGCAGGCACCTGTGCCATGGAGCTATCTCCCCACCCTCTTGCCTACCATTTTTATCCCTTATCTTTTACTGTTGGGCCTAACCACTCCCTATGTCAGTTTCTGAGTTAAGCTTTTTCTCCTGTGTCTCCATAGCTACACTTAGTAATATTTGTAACTGTCGTTCACTATTGCTTTTAACTGCTCCCCCTTTGTACTCACCTCTTGCTCAGGTTTGTCCATAATTATTGTAGAGGAGCACTCCAGAAGGCAATAAAACACGAACATTCTGAGCAGGCAGTATGACCCTTGTCCTGGTCATCTTATTTCATGTCTCTCAGCCAGATCCCTGCAACTCTAAGCAGCCCTGTCAGTCTAATTCCTTCACACTCACAGCACCGTTGGGACACTGCGATAGGCATTAAGCTACACGGGGCGGGCAGCTCACCACATTATGTAGACACAAGGAGAACTCCACGAGCCTTAGTTAGGAGGACACTGCATGCAGGGGTCCTGAGTTGCTGGTACTGGGTAACCCAGAGAGTCAGTTATTCACATTCTTGCCCAAGGTGCGGGCTCTCTGAGTGTCTCCTCTACACGAAGGGTTGTTAAATGGGGATGGGGTGGCTGGTACTCACCCTACAGTTTTGTTCATCTCTTCCATGGAACGAAGAGCCTTAGTGACACAGAGCCTCCTTCCCGTGCCTCTTCTTAGCAAAAAGAGAAAGCTGAGGCCCTTCCCTAGGACTTCCACTGTTTGTTTCTATTCTGTGACTCAGGGGAAGGAAACCTTAGGCTGAGGAAGGTGAAGCCATCTCCAGGAAGGCGAAGCTGCCCCTGCTCTACACATTGAGTCATCCCCACCCCACTCCATTCATGCAAGGGCTGAGAAGCCATCTTTCCAGCACTAGGTGACTGCAGCCTGGAGGCAGGTTGGCACAGCTGTGAAAACGCCCCCTTCCCAAATGGGCAGCCAAGGGGTGGGGAGACAAGGAAAGTCTCTGGGCTGCAGAGGAGTGCAGCCCATCCAGAGGCCCCGGAGCTGGGCGTGGCCTAGTCAGGTGGAGGACATGCGCAGGAAAGGCAAGGCTCAGTGCAGCAAGTTGAGGCACGGGCTAAATTTAGGTCACTGGGGTTCCTGAGAGAAGCCATGGGCAGAGGTGGTCACAGGGGCCTGGGACCTGATTCTGCACTTTGGGCTCCCCACCCTTGAAAGCCAAGGGCTGAGCCCACCCCGCCTCCAGTCTCTGGAGCGGCCGGAATCGCTGTCCTGGACCCCAAACTCCAGGACTACTGTGCCTTGGATCCGCAGGGAGGCGGCGTGGGACACAGGAAGGACCGGGGCGCTCGGCGGTGCATGTGGGTTCCAATGAGAGCTCCCTCAGTCGGCTTCCTGGCTGTCAAGAGAAGTTGACCGAGGTTCCTACCATTGGGGCACGAAGGTGGGGGATCCGTGAATGCCACAGCCCAGGCTCGGCTGGCTGCCTTGGCCCAGCTGCGCGCTTCTCTCCGCCGGCGGGGTACCTGTGCAGGCAGCGGGTGAGGAGGTCTCTACCGGCTTCGGCTCTCCCGGCTTCGGCTCGGCTCGGCTGAGCTCGGCTAGACTCGGCTCCGCCTTGCGCTGTGCGCGCATTCACTACAGCTCTTAGCACTCTGAGGAGGGGGCTCTCCCACTGCGGGGAGGGGGCTCTTCCCATCTAGGTGGCTGCAAGGAGAGGCGAAACACAGGAGCTGTGGTGGGCGGGGCTGAAGAGCTGCCGTGAGCGGGACTCAGAACCTGGGTGGGGCCGCGCTGACCAGCTGTTGTGGGCGGGGCTCACAAGGAGGGCTGGGCCCAGTGGAGTAGCTGTATTGGGCAGGGTTGCGAACTGGGCTGGACCTGGCAGTGAGGTGACTTTGCTTGTGGCAAGCATCTGCCACGCGCTCCCCAGTCCTTGTGTGTTTTGCAGCTCTCTTCATGTTTGTATGACTAGATCTAACGCATATTTTCTTTTAATGGACTACTGAATATCGAACCCAGGGCTTTCCCACCATTGTATATCCCCAGCTCGTCACTATTTTAAATTTTTGAGAGACGATATCACTAGTTTTCTAAATTTCCCAGAGTGTGTTCAAATTTGAGATCCTTCAGCCTCCTCCTCCAGAGTGCTGGGTTGCAGGCCAGCACCACCTGGCCAGCTAAGTGGTAGTAAGGATTCCTTCAAATATCTCTAAGGATATGAAGACACCAGAGGCTGCAAATGCATGCATGTTGCTGACCTGAGAAGAGGCAGTCATCTCATGGAAACTGATTGGCGTCATTTGTCACTATCTGCCTTGGGAGCCCTGCAGCCTGGAAATTCTGAGGAGCAGGACTAAAACAGGCTGGAAACCTTCCCAGCAGACCACAGGGCTCTGAACCTTTCATTCACTTGGTTCTTGAACTTAGGTCTCCCTTTGGCTGTCTGGCAAGGTCAGGGAGACATCCCTGGCGTAATATCCAGCTCTGGGTGGCCTGATCTCTCCTGCTATGCTGTAATGGAGCCCCTGTACCTGTCTCCTCTGCTGTTACCCTGCTGGGAAATCAAACACCTCCAAGGCCCAGGAAAGCTAGGAACCTAGAAGGGGGTACAGTGCAGAAGGAGATGGGCTGTGAGAGGGGCAGCTAGGAAGGTGAGTGGAAAGCAGTGGCCCTAAGGTGTGCATTGGTCTGAGGAACCAGGCTTGCTGGGAGTACTGCTCGACCTGGAGGCAGTTGCAGCTTGTAGCACCTGAGAGGGGTGTGATCGGGAAACCCGTGACATTCAGAGCCTTGAGGAGGGTAGGGACCAAGTCAAAGGAGGGACCTTGGGTTCCCTGTTGGCTGGAGGAGCTTCGGGACACTCAGCTGCCACTCTTCAGCCTGCAGTACATCTATTCAAAGAGGGCCGCCAAGCTGTCACTTCCAGCGGAGTGTGGGTGCGCAAAAAGGTACCCACCAAGGCAAAGTCCCAGCTCCAAGCCAAATCGTACTTGAACTGGAACTGATACTCGACGTGTGCCCTCTGCCTGGCACCGCCCTTCTAACAGGCAGGCCGAGCTCTGCCACGCCCTCGCCACCCATCTCCGCCCGTGCAGCTTGGCCCCGCCCACCAGGCTCCGCCCATCACAAGCCCTGCCTTTCCCACGCAGCATAAACGCTGCCGGGTCCGCGATCCCCGCCCACTCCCGCCTGGCTGCCTAAACCCCAGCTTCCCAGAACAATCTCCGCGCGGACCGCAGAATAGGTGGGCACGCGATAGCAGAGCCTAGATTAGCCAGGTCAGGCTGAGTTTAATCCGGAAGGCGCCTCCTCGGCTGCCTCTGGTACCAGTCCCCGTTACGGGGGCGTTGAGCAGAGCCTAGCCGTTGGCTCACAGACCGGAACTCGGGTGAGAAGGCAGTTGCTGGGGGACGTTGCCGCCGCAATCACTCTGTCACCTGCTCCCTCGCCCTCGCGCCCCCGTGGCGGGGACCTCTGCAGGGGACCATAACTGTCGAAAGGCAGGCCCGAGGTCACGCTGCGAGAGCCCACGTGCGCCACCCGCACCGTGCCCCGTGCTTGAGGCAGTCCAGGGACTGTTTCTTTCCAGTCCCTGCCCTAGCACAGTGGTGAGGAATTTGAGGCCGAGGTCACCAGGTTTGGCTGAGGCAGTCCCGGGTCTGGAGGAAGCTCGGGCCCAGTCCTTGCAGAACCATGAGCAAGCACATGGGTGGGCACGCCTCCGCAGAGCCCACGTGACCCCTATTCCCCAGATCTCTCAGCAACCTCACTGGCAGCCTGGGTGCTCCTGACATGTTTACTTAAGGGCTGCAGCATGCTGCAGAAGCAGAGCCCTGCCTTCCCTGCCAGCATCCTCTTCCAGATCTGGACTCTTGGCCTAGCTCCAGGGCCTATGGATGGGCTGCACCCCGCTGCAGCTTGGAGCTTTGCCTTGAGTTTCCCCACCCCCTGGCTGCCCTATTAGGGAAGCAGGATGTTTTCACAGCTCTGCCAGCCTGCCTTCAGCCTGCTGTGACCTGCTGCTGGGAAGGTGGCATCCTCAGCCCTTGCAGGGATGGAGCTGGGTGAGGATCGCTCAGTGCGCTTTGAGCTGAAAGCAGCTTCACCTTGCTAGAGACAGCTTTAACTTCCTCAGCCTGAGGATTGGTTACCCCTGGTCCTAGAGTAGAAAGAGTGGGTGTCCTAGGGCAGTATCTTCGGTTTCTTCCCTTTGTCTGAGAAGGCACAGGATGGGGTGCTGTGTGTTCCCACAGCTCTTGATTCCCTAGAAGAGGCAGAAGAAAAGTGTAGGGTGAATCCCAGCCACCTCTGCCACATCCACGCATCTTCCTGTAGAGGAGGCACCTGGTCCAAGAATGCTAGTAGCCAACTCTCTGGGTGCTACCCTCCTAACTATGGCTTATGGAGTTCTCCCTATGTCCACATAAGGTGGGTGCACTGCCTGCTCTGTGTAGAGTGATGCCTGTCACAATGTCCCCACAGTGCAGAAGATGTGAGGAGATGCAATGGACAGTGCTACATGGTGTTGCTGGGATCCGGCTCAGGGAGGTTAAATGCTGCAACCAGGTCAAGGGTCACCCTGCCTTCCCACAACATTTGTGGCCTTGTGAAGTGCTCCTCTACTGTGATTATGGCAGCAAAGGTGATCAAGAGGTGAGTACAAGGAGTGCAGGTGGGACAGAAACAATGGAACATGGAGGCTACAAAGAGAAGCACATGCAGGCTTGAGGATACAGGAGAGAGTGCTTAACTTAAAGTGAGAGGGGTGATGCTTAGGCCAAGTAGTGCAAGGTAGGTGAAAAAAATAGTGGCGTGAAGACTGGAGGGAGACATTCTGCCAGAAAGATAGGGAGGGCTCTCCAGTGTCTTCAGCTTAAAACTGCCATCTACAGTTCATGAATCCTACAGCCACTTGTTTTTCCTGGTCAACTAACCAAGATCTGCAGAGGAGGGTCTGTTACGCTAGAAGTATTCTTACTCTTCAGTGTTTCTTTCAGGTTACCTTCTCCCTAAAAGATGAGGCAAAAATGTTTGATTTCTGATAGGCAATTTATTACTAATTGTAAACTGTCACTATATTTATACCTTTTTTCCCACACTGCATGAAGGTAAGATTGGGCCAAATGTCCTTTCAAGCTCTATATATTTCTAGAATTATTTTCCTCAATGAAGGTTCTGGTGCTTCATCAAGTGATGGTGCTGAAAGATGCTTTGCATGCTGGACACATGTACCAGACTTCTCATTCAAGTGGCTTTTATTGAGGGTTAGAAAGGAGGGACACCTGCTAGGCATGGTGGTGTTTGTCTGTAATTTCAGCTCTTTGGAGTGTGAGGCAGGAGTGTCACCACAAGTTGTATAGGTGAGCCTGTGTATGTCACGAAAGCATGACAGAAATGAAGAGAAAGAAAGGAAGGAAAGAAGGAAAGAGAGAGAGACAGACAGAGACAGAGAGACAGAAAGAGAGAGGAGAGAGAGAAAAGGAGAGAGGAAGGAAGAAAGGAAGGAAGAGAAAAGATTTTTAAAAATCAATTCTATCTTGCAGTGATACAATTCAAGTGATTTAGCGTCTTTAAATTTACTTTAAGAAACATAACTGTAGCCAGAAGCAGCATTCCACACCGGTATTCCTAGCACTGTGGTATTCGAACCCAGCCTAACTAACTTAAAGACCTGGTCTCAAAATAAATAAAAGAAAGGACTGATGATGTAAATTAATGTGCAGTTCCTAATTTCAGTCCCACTACTTACTGTGTGTATAGGCAGTTTCTCAGGGGAGTTCCTGTTAGGTACAATCACATCATGTAGACACTCATTCAGTGACACTTTTCTGGGTGAGGTACTGTCTATCTCTTATAGTCTGGTTTCATAGTATGAACTGTTTCAGGATACTATGTGGGATAGTCCAGAAATATTTGGCTAGTTAAACCTCAATTCAAAAATATATATGATGAAAATATATCTTCTTATCAAGAGAACCCAAAAATTTTCCTCTAAATTCAGAAGAAAACTAAAATAACATATAACTAAATTTCAATAATTTATTACCATTATTAACATCCAATGATTAACCTTCAAGTACTGTAATGCTATTTATTAGAACTGGCAAATGAGATATGTTTTTTTATTTATTTATTTTTTTTTGTGGGACCAGGGTTCGAACTCACGACCTTGCACTTGCCCAGCAGGCACTTGTGCCTCGGAGCTATCTCCCCAGCCCCTTTTATCATTTTATTTTTATTTATTTGGCAAATGAGATATGACAGGATCCCAGGTCATGTCTTCTGATCAGTTCTTAGAACCCTGCATGTGGACTTCCTGCAAGAAATTTAGCAGATTTTGAGAGGATGACTTGATTCAGAACCTTTGTTTGTTTATTCACTCATTTTTATGGCCAGCTCAGCCTGCTCCAAGGGCAGGGCTGGCGCAGCATGTGGTGCCGTGGATCGAACCGCGGTCCCTGAAGCCACCCAAGCTTTCCCAAGCAGGCGCTTTAGACCACTGAGCCATCCCGCCGGGCCAAAATTTTTTTTTTTGTTTTTGTTTTTTTTGTGGGACTGGGGTTTGAACTCACGACCTTGCACTTGCCAGGCAGGCACTTGTGCCACGGAGCTATCTCCCCAGCCTTGAGAGGATGACTTGAAAGTGATATGAGTATAGGACATAAAGGAACTGTCATCAATAAGTGGTTACTTGTAGGGATCCATTGACCTTTATGTGTGAGGCACTGTATCCCAGGGAGAAAAGGCAGCAGGAATGAAGACAGATAGACAAGAAGATATGAGCTGGGCCAGGAGGTAGCACATCTGCCTGGCTGCTGGAACCCCAGAACAGTAGGGGCTTTGATACCTTTGCAAAGTCACAATACACAGTGTCACCTAGCAAGTAATAGCACACAGTGTCCAGGCAGAATGTTTTCCCAACAAGAAGGTACCTTGACTGCTTTAGGCAGTGAAGTTGCATCCTGCCCTCCCACATATGATCAATTTCCAACTTCCGTGGCTGCAATATATGTCCTGTATTTGTTTTGTGGTGTGAATAATGGGTATTCATATGCAATTGGAGAAGGTTGGAGAACACTTCACAAGACCTTTTCATTTTCAGTAATTTTATTGTTTTATTTATTTATTTTTTTTTTAGAATTTATTTTATTTTATTTTATTTATTTATTTATTTTCTTGTTTCAGAACCTTTGTTTATTCACTCATTTTTATGGCTGGCTCAGCCCACCCCGAGGGCAGGGCTCTCACAGCATGTGGTGCCGGGGATCAAACTGCGGTCCTTGAAGCCGCCCAAGCTTTCCCAAGCAGGGGCTTTAGACCACTGAGCCATCCCTCAGGGCCCCTATTGTTTTATTTTTAAAAATTTTATTAATTTTAATAAGAAAGAAAGAACAATGAGACAGTTTCAGAACAAGTTAGTGTGACAGTTACAATAATTAATACATTGCATACTGTTTTCATAGTAGAGTACAAGACGCAGACATGCTATCTTTTCTAAACAATATTAGTACAAATCTTTCTTCTCATTCAACTAAGAGAAAGTAGCTGTATACGCAGTCCAATAGTCCATAATAGTAGTTGGTTATCAGCAGAACTGACAATGTTGTAAGCTATTGACTTGAGCCTTTTACAGCTGAGCATATTAATATGACTTCACTTTTTATACCTTGTGGTTAGACTTCTCTACTGGACAGTTAAGACCAAGTTAAAGCAAGACCTATATAACAAAATGTTTAACTTTTGTATCTGACAAGGTCAGACAAATCCCCTCAGGATTTATGCTGAAACCAAGTACAGAGTTTTATAGAGCTGTTGTGTCAACCATCTGGATGAGTCACAGCCTTTGCTTGACAAGTTTGCTCTCTGACAAAGCCTGAGAGAATGTTTTCTCTCTAGGTGACTCTCCTTAGGCATATTATACATCATTAATCCCTTTCCTCTGTGGCCCCATAATCTCCTTGAATAGGAAATTTGAGAAACCATGAGTTATAGGATGCCACAGTACAGGTTTTCTTATGCCCTGAATTCTCACTGACCATATGGGGATAGGGCCAAAATATTGGCTATCCTTGTAATCCTTCTTTTCTCTAATTGTTTGGTCTGTAAACTTAAGTTGTTCACCCTCCAGAAGAGAAGCTTAGTGATGTTACCCTATAACATAGGCACTTGAGCTTAATATCACTATCTTTCTGGATATCAAACGCTTTAGACATAACATGGAACTGGTATGTTCAATCAATTGTTGATATTCTAAACTTTCAAGTGCTATAAAATCTGAACAAAAAAATAAAAAATGAAAAAATAATTATACATTTTTACACAGAAATTTAGGAATTTAACCGTATCTAAAACCTTAGCAGGATGATCTTGTAGCATTGTTTTCTTGTCCCTTGGTATCTTGTATTACTGTTTTTTTTTTTTTTTTAAAAAAACAAACAAGCAAGCAAACTTTACACAAGAGGGTGTATAGAAATAATTGATATGACAATAGAAGTAGTACACATTTAGGAGACCAGAATGATAGATATTCCAAGAATGGTTTTAGCACTGCACATTGCAATCTTCAGTGTAGTTACTTACTTCACAGATATCAGCATACATGGTTAGTCAGGGTGAGATATCTAACATAACTGCTATTTTCAAAAACCTGTTGGAGATGCTTAGGACCATTGTCTTAATGATCTTGTGTATATAAAAGCATGGTTTAGCTCCTGCTGTCTCCTAACTTTCCCCTTGCTCTCTCGTCATTGCTCAAGCCTTAAGTTCTCATTTTCCATTTATTAATTTATTTATTTTGTCTTTTTGCAGTACCAGGGACTGAACTCAGGACCTTGGCTTTCCAGGCAAGTGTTTATTCTACTCATCTATCTCCCAGCCCCTTGCTTTCCACTTAACTGTTATACCTTTCTATTTTTAGTTCTTCTTTTATGTTCTTAATCTAGGGAGACTGTATGTTATACACGTAGGCATGGTTTATTTCACTTATATCTTCAAGTTGTATCCACTTATATATGAAGGCTTCAAGTTTTTTTTTTTTTTTTGTCTTTTTGAGACAGGGTCTCGCTTTGCAGCTCAGGCTGGCCTTGAGCTCACTTTTATAGCCCAGGTTGGTCTCGAACTCGCACTGATCCTCCTGCCTCAGCCTCCCGAGTGCTGGGATTACAGGCGTGCGCCACCACGCCCGGCTGCTTCGAGGTTTTTTATTCTTTATAGGTGACTAATACTCCATCATATAAATATACCACATCTTTTTTATCCATTCTTCACATGACAGGTATTTTGGTTGTTTGTAAGATTTGGCTATCACAAATTATGCTGCTATAAACAGGTGCACAAATATCACAGCGATATGATGGTTTCAGTTCTTCTGGGAAAATTCCCAGTAGGAAGATAACTGATTTAGTTTTTTATGGAGTCTCCACGCTGATTCTCATAATGGGTGCACCAGTCTGCCTTCTCACCAGCAGTGGACAAGTGTTCCTTTTACCCCACAGCCTCTCCAACATTTATTGTTTGTTGATTTCTTTATGATAGCCTTTCTTTCTGGAGTGAGATGGTATCTAAGTGTTGTTTTCTTTGCACTTCACAGATGGCTAGTGATATGGAGCATTTCTTCATGTATTTTTAGCTTGTACTATTTCTTCCTCTGAGAAATGTGTGTTCATCTCAGAGCCCAATTCTGGATTGGGTCCTTGAGTTTTGGGACCCTAATGTTTTTTGCTCTTTATATATTCTAGACAGAGGACCTTTGTTTAAATACTTGTTAAAACTTTTTCAAAATTTGTGGATTGTCTTTGCACTCTGTTGATAATTTCCTTTTGACTTGCAAAAACTTCTCATCAAGAGGAGGTCCCACTTGTTGAGTCTTTCAGGTGTTACACATGCATTTTGATTTTTGTCTGTGAACTGTTTGCCTACCCCAATGTCTTCAAGATTTCCTCCTACTTTCTCTTCCAGGAGATTTAATTTTTCTGTTCTAATATTTAAATCTTTAATCCATTTTTACTTTGTTTAGTGCACAGTGATAGACCTGGGTCAAGTTAAACATCTAGAAGAAATGCTTACTGACTTTAGCCTGAAATTGAAGCAGTAATGGGGCCTGGCAGGATGGCTCAGTAGTCAAAAGTGCGTGCTTAGGAAAGCTTAGGCGGCTGCAGGGACCGTGGTTCGATCCCCGACACCATATGCTGCGCCAGCCCTGCCCTCAGGGCAGGCTGAGCCGGCCATAAAAATAAATAAACAAACAAAAGTTCTGAAACAAGAAAAAAAATAATTAATAAATAAAAAAGAAAGAAATTGAAGCAGTAAGCTTAGCTTCATGTGTAGATCAAACACCTTAAGCGTAAAATGGAACTGTTATTTTCTAATAGCCATAAATATTCTGATATGTAAATCCCTACAAAACTTAGATGCTTTGATACTTAAATTTAGAAATCAAAATTGTGTATATATATATATATATATCATGGCAACATGACCATCATAGTGACATTTTGTGTCATAATTAAATTTTCATTTTCACATAACACTATTAACAAATTATTTCCATACAATACATAAAGCCTTTTACCTAATTTATTATGCGCATCATGATTTTTATTAAAGTCATAGGTCTCAATCTGAGAGAAAGTCTTATTACAATAAGCAATCTTTGTTTCAAATATTGGAAGACCTACATTTCTATAATCATGAATATATTTAACACACCATGAGATGAATGACAATGAGATACCATAAACATGTGGAAACTTATTAATTTAGATTTGTATGAGGAGCATCTTTTATGAGAAAATCTTTTAATCTTTCTGAATAATTTTCTTTTAACCAATGACTAAATTATTGAGTGTGTCTTTCAAAAAACTCTGGAGATTATTGGACTCCTTATTCATGAACAAAAGTTAACAACCACACTATCCCTTAAGTGAAACCCTGTCCAATAATTTTTCTCGATTCCTAATGAGTTTTTGTTCATTATCTTAATTTCTTAATACGTTAGAGGAAATCAATTTTTGTATCACTTAGACAAGCTGGTAACTGAGGAAAAAACATGCTTTTAAGTCTGTATCCACAGTTGGGATATTCAGCTATTCATAGAATTACTTGCAAACATGTAAGTTAATGTACAGAATCCCCAAACACATATCTTTACAAAATCAAGAGTGCACTGATATATTTCTGGCCAAACTAAATATAGTAAGTGTATTAAAATTTTTAGAAATTTATAATTATAAATAGACTAATCCAATTTTGTTTTTCAATTAACCAAGATCTCTTATCACAATAATTTGTAACAGAATACTTTACTTACAATTAGCCTACATATTTGGAATTTTTGTATTTTATTTTGTCTTAATGCTTTCAGCTTAGTTATCTCTATATACCCTATCACGTAGTGAGACCTTAGATTTCCATTCTGTGAGTCCTTCAGTACGGTTTCAAACCTAGCTTCATCATTGTTAATGGACATCACTGTTAACTTCTCCAGATCAAATTCAGGACTCAGCTTGGCAGCGTTTTGTGGTACCCAAATTGGTCATTCAGCACTTTTTCAAAAGACAGCAGCATGCCCTCTACCCCAAGTAAGTAGTGGACTGTGTACCTTCCATTGGCCATTGTTGAGATTGAGCTAATGGACCCTGCCTAGCCTTTTTTTTTCTTTCAGCTGATGAAATTGTCTGTTTTCTTTTTTTTTTTTTTTTTTTTTTTTTTTTTTTTTTTTTTTTTTTTTTTTTTTTTTTTTTTTTTTTTTTTTTTTTTTGGCTTGACTTCCATCTTTTATAGAATGTAAAAAGTTAATAGTGTATGCTGCCAAATTACGTCTACTATGGGCTGTGAATTTTATAGGGAAAGATATTCCCTTTTACTTTTGTAATAGAATTTTTATTGCATCGTGAGCATGTTCAATAATTCCTGGATTGTGAGGATTACAAGGAATCCTTGTGATAAGAAAAATATGAAAAGCTTTACAAAACTTTTGGATGGCAGCACGTGTACATGCCATTATCTGTCTGAATTGTCTGTGGACAGTGAAGGGCACTAAAGCCATCTTAACAGTAAATGTTTGGCCGCTTCACCAGTGTGGGCAGAAGCAAAAATGAATCGTGAGGAACTCTCCACTGAAATGTGGATCTAACGCAAAGATCCAAATTCAGGAATGTGTGTGACAACCATCTGCCAACAATTAGGGTATAACAACTGGGGATGGACCCCTGTGGAAGATGATGGTAAGTGATCTGTAGATAATGAACATCATTTTAACAATTTTTCTCACCAGTTCTTGGGTCAAATCAACCTGTTTATATAAGGCAGAACCATTCTGATGAAAGGTAATATGAGACACTGAAACCTGTTGAATAGTATCTGAGGGAATAAGAGTACAGCACCCAGCAATCTGCATACAGTAGTATTCCCTTCAGGGAAGGGTCTTTGCAATTGAGAATGAGAATGCATATGACTAGTAAAACAGGGAACAGGAAGTTACTGTGTAACAACTTGGAGAGTGTGAAATAAATGCAACAGATCTTCTAGATCAGTGTGTAGAGAGGCAGTTTCAAGGAGCACATTACACCACAGACATTAGCACTGTCTGTAGAGAGGTTAATTGGAGTGGATGAATGATCTTTAAAGGCCCATATGATGGCTGGTCTTTTAGTCTTTTGTGCAGAAGAGAAACTCATGTCCTGTATTGCTGGACAGAGACAGTTACATAACCTCCCCAATCTGAAGCTGACAGAAGTGCCCCCTGATACAGGCATAGAACTTGTTTTTGAAAGGAAGACAAAGGGTACAAGAGAAAAATTGTTTTAATTTATCTGGAGGGTAGTGACAGCCAGTAACATCAGACAAGTTAGCCAGCACAGATTGCGTGGAGGATGAAAATTGCCATAATCTTTTTTGTTCCACTGAAGAAAAAGGAACAATGGTGGATTTTGCACCTCATGACCAAAGAGCTTAACTGCATGCATTCATCTGCATGCCGTGAATTCTGCAACAGCATCATGAAAGGTTGTGATACTTTTATGTGGAGTATGTGGCATATGTAGCCATTGGAAGTATACTGAGAGTGCCAAAGCACCCTTTGTGAGGAGATACTGAGTTTGGAAAATAACCAAAGGCATTGGAAAATTGGGTCAACTCTAGAAAGCTGAACATTAGAAAGAGCCTAATGAACTTCATCTGAGGCAGGATTATTCCCTGATGTAAGTGTTCTTTTGGAAGAAGTATTTGAGTCTCCCTTGAGAACATCGAAAAGAGTACTTATGTCATGAGTAGTTAGCTTAAAAGATGAGCAGAGCTGATTAATGTTACTAAGCAATGTCTGAAATACATTTAGGGTTTTAAGATGTTTAACCTGGATCTGAACAGTTTGGGGCACAACAGATCTCTGTTGAATAAGATATCCCAAGTATGAAAACTACCATAGTTTGCACCTTTTCAGTGATAAGCAGTAGATCTCTATTGCAGAAGATGTCATGTTTAATGACTTTTTTCATGCCATTTTTAATGTATGAAATATTTTTGAAACAAAAATTGCAAGCGACATAGAATTTCTCCTAACAAAATATGAATTTCACAGTATCTGTGGTAATATTATCGTCTTCCTACTAGTTATCCAACTGGTAACCAGATATATGCATCAAAAATTGCAAGAAGAAAAAAAAAGGAAAATATATGAGAAATTAAAAACAGAAAAGGGCAAACAGGAGAAAAAGGGCAAAAAAGGAGACAAAACAAATTAAGCATTATCTGTTCTTTTCCATAGGCCAGCAGAAACCCACAGTACAGTTTCTAAACCATCTTGGCTAAACACATAGAAATATCTCTTTCCTCAGCTCCCTGTCCTGCCCTCCTCAACTCAGTATCTGTTTGATTAAGTTCCTTCTCTTTTCCCAGGATCTATTGTACTCTTCCAATTCCATTTTATCTTTCAGGTTCTGGCACTAAGGAGATGATGTAATGTTCGCATAAGCAGGTGTGATTTATTCATTTAAGAGTATGTTCATTCTTTGCTTCAGTTTACTGAAAAAAAGCCTTAAATCTATCCTGTTTCATAGTTTAATAATACTCCATCATGTGAAAATATCACATCTTCTGTCCATTCCTCAGTTGATGGTCATCTGTGATATTTCCAGGGTTTAGGTCTGACAAATTATGGTGCTATAAACATGTGTGCACACACATTGGTATGGTGTGATGTTTTCATTTATTCTGAAAAAATATCCAGGATTGGTGTAGCTGGCTTGAATGGATCTCAAATCCTAGCATTTGAAGGAATCTCAACACTGATTTCCACACAGGTTGTACCCATCTGCATTCCCAACCAATAGTGGAGAAGGGTTCCTTTTCACCAGCATTTGTTACTTGCTGACTTTTTGATCTTAGCCATTCTTTCTGGAGTGAGATGGAATCTCAGTGTTGGTTTAAATTGCATTTCTTGAATGACCAGTGATGTTGAAATTTTTTTCAAATATTGTCATTCGTATTTCTTTATCTGAAAAGCATATATTCACCTCAAACTACCATTTTTACTTTGGTTCTTTAAATTTGGGAGACTTGATTTCTTAAAAATTCTTTATATGCTCTAGGTACACTGGTTGTGTTGGAAAAGCCATCAGCTATAATGTTTTTCCAAATTTGTGGATTTTCTTTCTACTGTTAGAGATTTCCTTTGAAGCGGTCAAAGTTTTCAAAAAGATGAGGTACCAATTGTTAATTCTTTCGAACATTTCACTTCAAATTTTCTTTTTGTCCATGCATTCTCTACCTTCCCTATGTCTTTAAGTCTTCTACCTACATTTTCCTCCAGAAAATTTAGTGTTTCTGTTTTCAAATTTAAATCCTTGATCTTTTTTTACTGTAGCTTTGTGTGTGGTGATAGGCATGGTTCCAATTTGAGCCTTTAGCTGTGGAAAGCCAGTTTTTGAGCCACCACTTCATAAAGTATCTTCCACTGGAAATATTTGATCCCTGAACCAAAGAGGAGGTGGCTGTGTTTGTTGGCAGTTTTGTCTGCGTCTTCTAATCTGGTCCACTGATCATCAGATCTATCTCTGTTCCAGTACAATACTGATTTTATTACAGTATCTTTACAGTTTAATTCAATCAGGGATTGTGATGCATCCTGCCTTTCCTTGTTTCCCCAGGATCACATTTGATATCCTAGGTCACATCTGATTCTAGATCAATGTGAGGAAAGTCTTCACTAGCTCTTGTGATGTATACTAATTGTATTTTAATCAGCATTGAATTGCACCTGTCTAACAATTTTGAGAATATGGCCATTTTCATAGTGTTGGTTTTTCCTGACCATAAGCACGGAATATCTTTCCATTTTTTCAAATCCTCTTCAATCTCTTTTCTCAGAGTACTGTAATTTTCACTGTGTAAATCTTTTATGTCCTTTGTGACATTGATTCATAAGTTTTGTTCTTGTTGTTGTTGTTGTTCATTTTTGGATGCAAGTGTGAAAGGTATGATTTCCCTAATTTCTTTCAATAAGTTCATTATTTGTGTAGAAACATGCTACTGATTTTTAGGTCTTGACTTTGTATCTTCCTATGTTACTAAAATTGAAGAATAAGTCTACAAAACTTTGGTGTAGTTTTTGGATGCTTTATTTGGATTATCATATCATCTGTGTATGATGTTAACTCCACTTCTTTTTTTTCCAATCCTTATTCTTTTTCTTTGTCTCTTATCTAAGTGTTCTGGCTAATGTTTCCCAATCTATATGAAATCAGAATATAGACAGAGTGCATCCTTGTCTTGTTCCCAATTTTAAAGTGAAGGCTTTGAAGATTTTCCATTAAGTACAATATTGGCTGTTTGTTTCTAATATATGCTTTCATTATCTTGATATGTAGACTATTCCAATTTTCTGCAGGTTTTTTTTTTTATCATGAATGAGTATTAGACTTTATCAAGGGCTTTTTCTGTATATATTGAGATGATCATAGATATTTGTTCTTGGTCCTATTGGTATGGTGTATTACATTTAAGGACTTGTGTATAGTGAACTTTCACTTCATTCCTGGTCTGAATCCTACTTGGTCATCATGTATAATTCTCCTGATGATTTGTTGCACTGTTTGCTAGTATACTAGTGAGAATTTTTGCATGTATATTCATTTGATTGGCCTGTTCTCTTTTTTACTTGGATCTTTCTGTGGTTTTTGGATTTAGAGTAATACTTGCCTTCACAAATGAGGTTTGGGGAATTGCTTTTCTTTCAATTTCATTGAAAATTATGACAAAAGATGGCATTAAGTCTTCGCTACATTTCTTGGGAAATTGAGCTGTGAATCAATTAGGATCTGGGTTTTTTTTGTTGTTGTTGTTGGTAGGATTTTTATTACACTTTCAGTTTTGTTTTTTTTTCCTCGTGATTGGGTTCTTCAGAGTTTGTATATCTTCTTAACTCACTCAGCTTCAGCATTTCACATATATCTAGGAAAATGTCAGTTTCCTGTGTGTTTTCCATCCTGCAAGTATAAAGATTTTGGATATAGGTATTGATGATCCTCTGAATTTGTCTCAGATCTATAGTTATTTAAACCTTTTCATTCTTTATTGCATCAATTTGGCATTTTCCTTTCCGTTTTTGATTGGGCTGACTGGAGGTTTGTCAACTGTATTTATTCTTTCAAAAAACAACTCTGATTCATTTATTCCTTGTATTGTTTTCTTCATCTCCATTGCATTAATTTCTGCCCTAGTCTTTATAATTTTCTTCTGACTTTGGGCTTTGGGCTTGGCTTACTCTTCTTTTCCTAGGAGATTGAGGTGCAGCATGAGATCATTCACTTGTCCTTTTCTGCTTAAGAAAGCTTTCATTGTATGAGGAAAAGATAAAGAAGCTGAGTCATGTGGTATCGCATCTGCCTGGTCATCCTGATGATCCTCAAACAACAGTAGACGCATTTATTTATAACTTTGTAAGTGCACAATACACAATGTTGCCTAGCATCTAATAGCCTACAATGACGAGGCAGGATGTTTCTCTCAAGAAAGTGGTAGACTGAATGTTTTAGGCAATGAGGCCTCATCCTGCCTATTACATATGATCCATTTCCTACATCAGCAGCCTCTGTTGTGTCCTACACTATATGGTGTATTTGCTGCTTTTCCTTTTATTCGGCCCATGCTTGCTCTGAAGAGGTATTTTCCCCCTTACTTTTCATTTTTTCCTACCTGCAATAAATGTAAACCTTGACTAACATTCATGCCTATTTCATTAAATTCTTTGTTCAGTACAAAGAGAAAGTATCCTAAAAATCCCCTCTCAAAATAAAAGTCCTCCAACTCCTCAAAGTCCTGTAACAGAATGAGGAAGGAAGAGTAACACAAAGGACACAGGCCATAGCTCCCATGCTAACCCTCAACCCTTCAATGGTATGAACGAGCTGGCTGCAGGTCCTGAGGGGCCAAGGGAATAGAACGTAGACATAGAAAGAATGGGGTGCAAGGTTGTGTGTGTGAGCATGTGACCATTCCTTCTGGGACTATGAAGTGGGACTTGGATGGATTTTGAAGTACTGCACAGGAATTGGGATAGAGGTCCATGCAGTATCTGAGTTAAACACACACAGGCCCAGGAGGAACTCGCTGTCTCAAGTACAGTCATGGAGGTAAGAGTCCCAGGCATCTCGCTGGAGTGTTTCTTGGAATTAAAGGACACTGGTAGGTTACAGCCCGAGTACAAACAGCTACATTAACATGGCTCTGATTCAACATGGCTGAATGCCAAAAGCAACAGCTTATCTTCCCAATGAGTACTTCCTCTTCCTTCCTCATCCCAGTCCTGGTTGCCTTTCCCATCCATACTGAGGAGACCCCAATCAACTCCTTATGTGTTACTGAAACTGCTACTCAAGCTCCACCCCTAACAAAGACTCATAAAGTCTTGGACTTCTATTGTTTCAGATTAGTGGATCCCCCTGTCTCCCTGCCATCCCTCCTCTCCATGTCTTCAGAGCTATTAAAGGCCCTTTGATTTAATTCTGCTGCACTGTTATGCTGCTACAAAGCCTAGCATTTTTATGCTGTGACCTTTGCTTTTTTTTTCCTGGGACCGGGGTTCAAACTCAGGATCTTGCACTTGCCAGCCAGGAACTGGTGCCGCGGGAGCTATCTTCCTGGCCTGATGCTAAGACTTTGATTTGTGAACCATGTAGCTGCAGGAGACACCCCAGCTTTAGAGATTTCTCGCCAAGGAGCCACTCTCCTGCTTCTTCCTCTGCCTCCTGCAGCTGTTAGGTTACATCCAACACTGAACAGTCTCAATTCTCACATTTGAACACACTTTATTCTGTGGGGTTTTTTTCATTTTTTCTCTTCTCATCACAAAACTCATGAGCTCACCTCCACAAGTGCTTCCTGCTCTTGTCCATTTGGAACATGGCCCCATGGTGTTGGTGCTGTTCACCAAAAGAGGTGCTGGCCTTTTCTCTCGTATTTACCCTGGTTAGAAATGGACAGATTTCTAACAGGGGTTACATAGGATCCTGCCCTAGATCACTGGCTCACTCTTATTCTTGGTTACCATGGAAAATATTCCTTCCCAGCCTCCCCAGCATGTCCTGCTGGGTTGTCTCCAACCTCAGCGCCTTTTGACATCTCACACCACACAACCAGCCTTTTAATGCCAGAGGGCTTGGCCAAGATGGCAGCCAGTGGCCAGAAGAGGGTATTTTGACCGCTTGAAACTTATGTGGTCACAACAGCAAGTCTAGAAATCCCTTAAAAGCCTTTGTTGCCTCTGAAAACATCTTCACACCTTCCTTCCTCTATTCCGTCTCCTACCTGACCTGCTGTTCCTACTCTCCACCAGAACCTTTGCCTTGTCTGCCACCTCCGACTATATCACTAGCCATACCTCTGTCTCGTATAGCAACATCTCTGGCTTGTGCTTTGTTCTCCACCTACCCTGTTCATTCTGCCATCTCTTTTCCCCTCTACCAGAACCTCAGGAGCTTGCACCAACCCATTCCCCTGCTTGCCATGTATGCTCCCAAGTGCCTCAGCTCCCCCAGTTGCACTGCCAGAATGTGGGAATCTATCAAGTGCCCAGTTTGTCAAGGTTGTGAGGTTACTTTTCTTGTGATGTCATAGTGTCACCTTTAGGGCTTCGTTACATGATAGTCCAACACCCACCTGTGTCCTATATTTTGAAAGAAGAATGTATCACACAGCCTCCCTTAACCTAATATGACCTTCTGTGAAAACAAGCATATTAATTTAACTTCTCTAAAGATCAATGACAACCAACAACCCCAGAAAAATTAGCCCAAAGTTTCAATAGAACCAATGAATATTTTGAAATAAAGTCTGAAATTCATTTTTGGTTGATCTCAACAGTTTGAGGCACCATAAATTTCTGTTGGATAATTTGGCCCAACTATGAAGATGCTATCATAGCTTATACCCCTTTGGATGCCAGCACCAGGCCTGCGTTTACATAAATAGAACAACAAAATTTAGTGACTATTGAAATCCCACCGCTTTAATATAGTACCTCAAATCTTTCGTAAAATATCAAAGCTTTTTTGTACCATATAAATTTAGGACTATACAACAAGCTATGGACCATATTAGGAATCAAGAGAGCTTTAAGTAATCTTTAAAAATGCATGCACCAATATAAGTCTTAAAAATGATGTTTTTTTAAAACAAAATGCAAACAGTGCTGGGAATATAGCTTTGTAACTTAAGTGCCTGCCTGGTAAGTGTGAGGTCCAGAGTTTGATCCCTGGTACTGCAGAAAAAACATAAATAAATAAAGCAAACTCTTTTTTACTTTAGAATGGAAATGGCCTTTAAACTCACCTTTTGGGGAAAATGTTCATGCTTTTCTTAGAGTGTTAACTGTGGTGGAGAGAGACAACCGCTCTATTTACTGCCTCTTTGTAAGGTTTTCTTTATGGCTCCAGGACAACAATCCAGCATCTTTGCTCCTGTGAGGTTGTAGCTGCCCTACCCAGATGCGATCCACTCTTTCATCTGAAAAGCTCTTTAAAATGTTTTGCTTTTCCTTTGT
Organism: Myocastor coypus; assembly: GCA_004027025.1. Taxonomy (NCBI): domain Eukaryota; kingdom Metazoa; phylum Chordata; class Mammalia; order Rodentia; family Myocastoridae; genus Myocastor; species Myocastor coypus. Next base: position 33,340 of record PVJA010007781.1, read on the forward strand.
CTAATTAATTCTGTTTTTTAACTCAATACATACATTTTTATCATTTATAATTATTAGTTTGTTGTCAAAGAAAGAATGGGTAAAGCCAGGGTATAGCTCATCAGATTGGGAGCATGCTTTGGCAAGTGCAAGGACCAGGGTTCTATTCTGGGTTCCATGCATTGTGCCAATGCAACCCCCAGGCTCTGTTGTTCTGCACAGTGTCTAGGCACAGTGACACATGCCTATAATCCCAGCACTGGGGAGGCTGAGAGCAGGAGGGTCACCAGGAGTCTGAGTTGTGTAGTAAGACCCTGCAACAACCAACTACATTTAAAAAATAAATAATAATAATAATAATTATAAAATAAATGTTTATAAAAAAGAATGAGCAACTGAGCAACATAAGAGTGTATAGTGATTTCAACAGTATTTTGAGTGGATTGAAACAAAGCCTTGATTTTACCTGCAGGTGGCACTAAAGACACCAGGAAACACCTGACAAATTTTGGTACTGAGACTCTTGCTGCTTTTCCTCTATCGCCTATGGAGAATGATCTCCCTAACTCAGACTCACCTTCGCAGGTAACTGGGGGCCATGGCCTGGTAGCCACAGCTGCTGGATGTGCAGGCTTTGGCTTCAGTTCTGACTGTCGGGTGTTTTGTTTCTGCCCAGATTTCAAGTTCAGGCACTGCTTTCAGCTGAACAAATTTTCAGTGCCATGAATATGCATTATGAACGCTGAGGACAAGATATGCAGTAGTTACAGTGCTTCTACTTAGCCCAACGTGTGGGGGACTGTATTGGGTGGCCTGTGCCAACAGCTGAGGCTGGACTGGGTGGCTGTGGAATCCCAGCTGGGTCTACCCAGGACCTGAGGGCAGAGCCCACGTTGATCCTGTTTTATGCCCTTCCCCTTGCAGGTGACACTGTGCCTCTCAGAACTAGTCTCTTAGAATATTAGTTTTTCATGGTTTTAAATATATATTATATTTATACTTTTTTTTGCAATTTAAACGTGAACTTTTTTCCTACAGAAAATTTGAAAATACATACGCAAAGGAAATCAGTGAAGTTTTATTACTTCTAGGTCTTTGCTTTTCTATTAAAAAGATTGTAAGTCATTTTTGGAAGCTTTTTTTTGTTTGTGAGACCAGGAATTGAACTCAGGCCCTTGGGCTTGCTGGGAAAGCACTTATTCTACTGAGCTACTTCTCCAGCCTTAGATTATGAGTCATTTTTAAGAAAAAAACTTTCAGTCAGAGACAGATTTAGAATATTTTTCTAAAATACTGTTCTTGGTTATAAGAAATTCTCTTCTGATATTACGAGCTAGGGCTCTATTTTTGGGAGAAAATTCTATCACCTAAGATTAGATTGTGCATATTAGATTTATAAAAATTGTAGAGACATAATCTTTATTGTTTAAGACTGAATGTAGTATTTAAAAAATTTCCAGTAAAAAAGTAAAAAAGAACTAGTCTCTTACAATTTAAAGGAATTTGTCCATTTTTTCCTGATTTAGCAAAGCTAAAGGGTTCAAACTCTATCAGTGGCACATTTCCTACACCCTCCTTCTTCCATTTACTTGTGCTGGACATTCCGGGCTCCCGTGAAGTAATAAATTTTGCTTGGCTCTCATCACTCTTCCTGGTTAAATCTTCCAGTTTCACTGCAGTGGAGTGATAACTATCTTGTTACGTGATGGTGTACAGACCTGAACTTTGTAATATTTGTTATATAACTGATGCATAATGAGGATGCCATTGTAAAGTTTGTGTGTGTGTGTGTGTGTGTGTGTGTGTGTGTGTGTGTGTGTTTGCAGTACCAGCGATTAAACTCAGGACCTTGCACTTGCCAGGCAAGCCCTTATTCTACTGAGCTATCTCCTCAGCCCCTGTAAATGTTAATTCAATGATTTTATCTGATTTGTAGACTTGTGTAGCCATCTCCTGCTTTTCTTTCTAGTATATTGTCACCTCATATTTTTGGAAATCTTTTTTGCGGGCATAGTCCTCATCCCTGGTAACCATGAGTGGGATTCAGTACACAAAGGCAAAACTCCCATCAGATCGAAATTACTATTATTAGACTAGGAATTAATGAAGCAGATCACTGTGTTTATTTTTTCAGAGATCTACAGGAGGGATTTTACTCAGAAAACATTGTTTGGGAGAACTTAATACTAGCAGATATTTCTTACTGTCCTTGGTTTGACTTCTCTTTGTAGGTAACTGGCATTTACAAGCTGTGTGGTTAGCTCAGAGGAATAAGGTGATAGAAAAATACGTGATTAGAACAGGACAAATAATTGGCAGGAAGTGATTACTAGAGTTAAGACTTTTACAATTTTTAATTTTTCACAAATTCATTTGGAAGAAAGTGACATTAAGTGAGGGCAACACTTTGATTGCCTCTTTTAGGGCCTGCTATATTCTTATTCTTTCAGCATCTCCCTTACCTCATTAGGAATGTAAGACTCAGACATTATCTCCCCAACAGCCTTCCCTGCTTCCTTTAAGCTGAATCCCTCAGGGTGTGAGATGTGTTTTATGTTTTATGAAGATTCTACCTAAAAGCTGATTTGGTGTGTACTCTACATGTTCCGTACAGAAGCGTGAGCTGAGTCCAAATTCTGAAAATATAGAACTGAAGGAGCAGAGGGAAGAAAGAATGTCAGCAGATCTGGAGGGCAATGAGAGTCCAGAATGGACAAGGCCATGGTGGGGCAGGCGGAGACTGAAGAGGTGAAGGTAAGAATTTTGCATTCAGAAAATTCAGAGGAAGCCCCAGAAAGCCTCCTTGCCTTAAACCCTTACAGAACCACCTAAGCTGAGAAGAGTTAAGTGAAAGACCAATGGAGACTTGTGGACTTGTCTACCTCTCTAGGAGCTCCACTGTGTGAATATAAAGCAGGTTTATATTGCCTACAAGCTCCAACTCTTAGCCAAGGGTGACATGACCATGAGTCACTGCAGAAGATAGCAGGGCTTAGAATTGGAAGCTGCCCTAAAAATATATGTACGTAAAGTGAATTATGAGCTTGTAGGGAATAAAGAGGACTCAGAGAAATTGATAATCTCTATTTGGGCCCAGAAAGATAGCTTAGTGGCATAAGTACCTGCCTGACAAGCACAGGGTCCTGAGTTCAATCATTGGTATGGCAAAACAAAAACAACAACAATAACAACAATGGGAAATACAACTATTTGCCTGTATAGTAGTTATGTTCAAATCGAGGGAGTTCAAGGATAGTGGAGTTTTGCTTTGTAATAGCCACTAGTGCCCCTCTCTGCTTTCTGCTGAGGAAAGTTTGCATACAGCCAGCATTTCTCACATGCTTGCTAATAGTAGATTTATTTTTTAAATACTTTGTTTAAAAAGCATGGGGATTTAAAGATCAGTAACGTTTCAGTGGAAGGGGAAAAAAAAGGCATGACATGATTAACATAAACGCTTTCAAAATTATGTAGTCAGTGCCCTCAACCAAGACCCCTCTTGGCACAGAATGTAAGCGTATATTTCAGAGACCGTGTTCCTCATGACAAGATGATCCAGCAGAGGAGTTCCTGAGCACAGTCACCTTTTTCTTCAGTGCTCACAAGTGAAAGAAAAGTCATAGTGCTTGGATGGCCTGTGGATGCCATCTGTATTTTCTGGAAGAATGATGGCATCTCTGACAGGATGTTAGGTAAAAACACAGTTGTGATCATCAGAGGTTAAATACTTAGGAGCATTCACTGAAAGAGCACTTCTGAGAATGAGCACGTCCCTAGAGTTTGGTCTTTAGCTCTAAACTGCATAGAGATAAGTCAAACATCACTCCAACATTTAAGGGCCCTGAGTCTGTACTGAGAAGAGTCTCCTGAGAGTGAGTTTCTACACGTTCAAGGAAGTAGCCAGTGCTGTGTAGTGTTCATTTCCCTTTTTTTTTCCTTGGAACAGTTTGATGACCTGTCTAAGGATGTGGAAATCTTACTGCTCATAATAATACCAGTTGTTAGCCAAGCATGATAGTGCGTGCCTACAATCCCTGCACTTGGGACGCCAAAGCAAGAGAATTCCTTGAAGGTCGAGGAAGTCCTGGGCTGTTTAGGGACTTGATGAATAGCCTGAACTACAGAGTGAGACACTACTAAAAAGAAAGAAAGAGAGAAAGAGAGAGACAGAAGAAAGGAATGAAAGAAAGGAAGGAAGGAAGGAAGGAAGAAAAGAAAAAAAGAAAGAGCAGAAAGAATTGAAACAAAATGAAAAGAAAGAGAAATACACGCTGGTGAGGTTGAGGTGGGATGAAAGCAGTGCACACTGCCAAAGTGTGAAAATGAAACTGATGACTTCAGGACTCTTCACTATTTTCTACACAGCAGCAAAGTCAAAGAGGCAAGAGTAAAGGATGTGTAAGTTTATTATTGCTGAATTTATCATGAAAATAGTGGTTGTTATTTTGTCCTCATTTCAGGTTAAATTGGCTGGAAAGAAAGAATATTTTATGTTTAAAATATTAAAATATTGAAATGTTTTGGGAGGAACATGTTACTAAAATCTTGACTTTGTGACACTGAAGTGGTGATAAACAGCTTACTATTCTTAAAGGCGAATCAGCTAACAGCTCCGCTCTGCCTTTCTCTTATCCTGTCCAAGAATAATCTTTATGAAGATGAAGAACTTGAGCTTTATGTTAGTGAAGCTAAATTGTCACACCATTCTTTTTAATCAGGAACAGAATTCAGGATCTTGGGCTTTCAGGACAAATATGGTTCCTCTGAGCTTGATCCCTGGTCCCCCCATAATGCCTTTTGGCCAAAGTACTATGTCAAGCAGCAAGAGAGGTGTACGGAAAGTTACACCAGTTTTTCCTGAAAGGAGTTTGCCATGTTTGATCCAGATGGCTAAACAGCTGTCTGTAGATGAGAACATCCATGGCAGACACTGAAGGGCTCAACCAAGGTCATCAAGGGAAGATGACAGTGAATGTAGGGAGAGCCATAGACTTCGATACTCTTCCTAACTCTTTGAGTTTTAGAAATACAGGAATCTGGGAACCCTCCAGAGACTGTCCCACAGTGTTGTTTCCATTCTCAGAAAAACATTGACAGTGTAACAAAATCAAGAGATGGTGCACATATATGGCCTGAAAAGCTTGAAGAATGTGTAACAACAGTAAACTCACAAGTGAAGACCCTGCACAGAATATGAAGCAAGAGGAGTGATCATCAAGCGTGATCATGGTTAACTGTCATCTGGTGCAAGAATATTTGCTGTCTTCAGCAGAACCTAAGGAGTTCTGCAGAAAACACTTTAACCAAGGAGCTCAAAAAATGGTGCCATATGCCAGAGGACGAAAGAACACACTCTCTTCCAGTGACCCCACATGCAGGTGAGTGCCTGAATGTTATCTAACAACCTGGGATGGATGGCTGTGATTCTAGGGTCATTCAAGAAAATAGATTCCAGATTAGGTGACTTGGCATAAGCACAGTAGTGTGCACAAGGAACCACTGATGGTGCACAAAGGGAATTAGGAAGTGCAAAGCAGATGGCTCATTTAATATTGTTTTAGGAAAAAAGTATGCTCTGCAATCACAGTATACAAAAAATAGTCCAGCATTTAGTGGGTCAATGGTAACTTCTAATAGTGATTGGGAGTTTCTTTAGGGTTGTAGATACATCTAAAATCAATACTATTATATAGCATGTTTGGAAGATGGTTTGTCATCAAAAAAGCCAGCTTTTAAAGCGAGTTATCTTTCCTTTACACGTTCCAGGATCCATGATCTTATTTATTGTCCCTCCAACTCTACAAGAATAGAAACTAATCTGAACAGATATGGTTGCCTCAGGAACCCAGCTCAACACAGAGGCTGCCAATACTTAGGTGGAGATGGCAGCCGGGAGGGTGAGGAGTTTCTCAGGATGTCGCTCCCCTTCTGCCTCTGCCTCCCAGCTCAGCCTCAGCTTCCTGTTCATTGTACTCGATTGCACATGTGCACTGTGGGTCATGTTCACCCTGGATTCATGCTATAGATCTTGATGAGCTGTGTTAGTGAACTTAGCCACAGATCAACAACCTGAGGTTACCTTCCTCAGACCCATCCAGCCATATCCCATCCAAAAAAAAATTTTATGATTCTCTTTTGTTGAATACACTAAAAGAAGAAAAGCACAGAATATTTAGCGATGTTTGCTAAGAAGTCACTGAGCATATTCAAGATTTTATGCAATAAAGAACTGTATTCACTTTGACTGCTCGTTAAGAAGCTTTTCTGGGAGGAGATGAAATCTCACATATATATGTTTGCAGTGGTTAGAGATGCACAAATGAACAAAGAATAAAAAGTATGAGTCACCTTCTCCAACCTCTCTGGATGTTAAGTACTGAGGTCAGATTTAACGAATGTAATGAAAGGGCTCATCCTGGGGATTAAAAAGAAAGGCAACATAAACATGGAGAGTTGCAAGAATAATTTTGAGAGGCACTGTTACGAATTGAAAATAAAACCATTTTATTCTTTTAGTGTTATCTATTTTTCCTTCTATAATTTCCATGAATATAGAAATAATGGGCAAGAACTCAGAGAAGAGCACCGTGATGTTTTCCTATTTTTACAATTGCAATGATCTTACAATTTTTACTTAAAATGTATTTTTTTTTTTTGTCTTTTTGAGACAGGGTCTCGCTATGCAGTTGAGGCTGGCCTTGAGCTCACTTTTGTAGCCCAGGCTGGTCTTGAACTCACACCAATCCTCCTGCCTCAGCCTCCCGTTAAAATGTACTTTAATGTAAAGAAGTGTTTATATATCATCTAGGCAGTGCTAAGGAAAGCACAATAGGTTATGAAATGGTTTCTCCTATGATGCTTTTGTGCATACGTGAGAATGAGCAATGTGAAAAATGTGTTGGTCTTTGGGAAAGAGGTCATGGTTATTGACCCAAAAGGACACAATAGTAAGATAGTGGAATGACTGAGCGTCAACAGTTGTCTTCTGGGACAAGACCCACTAGCTTTCTGTTCGACATAGCTGAGGCTGCTGGAAGAGTGGGGCTCTTGACATTCCGTGACATCACCACATCCTCTGACCGTGGCAGCAACTGCCAACATTACCTGCTTTTGCTGGAGTCTGAGCTACAGGCAGTGCCTTTAGCTCTGGTTCTTGATACTTGTTGATAAGTTTGAGAATTCTCAAGTGTTCTTGGTGTTGTTTATCTCAACAGTAAGTTAATAAGTATAGCTTTATCATACCACAGTCCTCATCCAAGCTGTTTGGTTTCATTTGATTTGAACCTATCATTTGTTTGGGTTGTGTCCACAGTCTCTTGCTCTACCTCTTTCAACACATCTGTCAACATGGGAATACACATCAGGCCTTCATGTCATTCAAAGGCTGAACCGAGTATTTCAGCCTCTGAACAGGAATTACAATCACAACTGGAGGAGAGTAAGGAGAAGATTGATGAACTCAAAGAACGTTTACTTGTGTCTGAAGCTACTGTCTACTCCATGGCTAAGGAGCTGGAAAGGCACAGTAAGTTCAATAATTCATAATCTCCAAACTGATGAATGAGATGTTTCACTCTTCAAAGGAAATATTTCTCCAAAGTTAGTTGTTTCTGCCATGATCACAGAATGTCAGATATTCATTTTTGTTTTTCAGTTAAATACAATATAAAAACTGTAACTCAAAGCATTGGCCAAGTTCTCTCTTATTCTTTTATTGTTTAGGCAGTGTCTCCCTATGTTATTGAGTCTAGTCTTAAACAAACTATGTGGACTTACTGAATTCAAATTCACAGTAATCCTCCTGTGTCACTTAAGATTTCTCATACAGTGAAGTACAGGGGGAAACTAGTGTTATTAGGCAATATTGACATGTACAATGAGGCCAACGTTGAAATATCTTACTGATTGGTCAACCAAATATACAATTAGTTACTCTGCTAAAAATCAGGTCTGACCATTATTATTAGACCCTATCTGTACCATAGGAGATCCTGCAGATATATAATATCACTATTGGCCTCTCTGTCTGAGTCCAGTGATACTCTATTTAACTCCAGTTTCTTACTGACAAAAAGCTGTGCTGATTATACTGGAAAACATGTTGGTAGTGCTCTCCTGTTTTAAAAGACTCACAGAATTCTGCAGCTAACTGAAACTGTAGCAGCCATAACTGTCACCATGGAGGCCAGCAACTGCCCTGAAAAAGGAGCCCTGAGTTCTAGCTTAAAGGCTTTTCCTTTACGTCCAGTAGAACCACATTACACCCTAGTGTAATGGCAGTTATTTCTGGGATAATAAAGAAGAAATCCATCTAGTTATAGCTGAGCCAGTGAAGCTGGAAGGTCACAGCAAGGCCAGCCAGCCAGAGTGTACCTCTAGGTTTTCAGCATGGAGACATGCAGACAAAGTGAGATGGAAACGTGGCTCCTGTCAGTCACAGTGAGCCCTATGTCTGTGTGCAGGGCCCTCTTCCCACTCCCATGAGCATACCAAGCAGGGGCTTATTTGGCAGAGCACCTAGAGGGGCTGTGCTGATTGGGGTCAGGGGACAAGGCCTGTGTGCAACAGCAAGAGCACATGCAGTCCTGCCAGCTCAAACTCTGAATTTGTATTTATGAAGTGAAGTTTTCCACAAATGTCACTGGTGCAATGTACAGTTCAACTAAAATTGATGTACACTTTTGGCAAAAATAAAATAGAATTTCAAAACTAAATTTGAGAATAACAAGGAAAAATACACTACACATGTTCTATCAAAGTAGTTACTTAAAATACAAGATTTAGGGCTAGAAGATAGCTCAGTAGAATAAGCGCTTGACTGGCAAGTGCAAGGTCATGAGTTCAATCCCTGGTACCGAAAAAATAAATATATAAATGAAATAAGATATAGTAAAAAAAAAAATTCTCATAATTTTATTCGTGCAAAACTTTCTTCACAATTTACTATGATAAATGAGTAGACTGTTGTATTTTTCCCCCTTCCTCTTTCCCCTTTCACTCATCTTTGTCCCTTGTTTTTGAGATATTTCTTCACGTTTCACCATATTTATGTACACTTGAGACCTTACTTATTCTTTCAGCTCCTCATGCCAGGGAAAAGATACAAATTAATTTATTTCACGTATGAGTCACCTCTCAACTTAGCGCTATTTACCTCTAATTTGTCAAGGTTATCCTTCTTTATGCATGAGTAGTACCCTCATTAAAAAAAAAAAAGACCTCATATTTTTTACCCATTTCTGTAGTGTTACATATTTGAGTTTTTCCAAGGTTTGCCTATGACAAATGTTCCTGCTCTAAACATGGGTGCACATATATTGCTGTGTGATGATGTTTTTAATATTCCAGGAAGATATCTAGAAGGGAAATAGCTGGGTTGAATGAACTTCTAATTCTAATTTTTTGAGGAATCTCCTTACTGCTTTCCGTGGTGGGTGGGCCAGTTTACATTTGCACCAACAGTTATGAAGGGCTGATATTTCCCACAGCCCCTCCCTCATTTGCTGTTGATGAATTTCTTGGTGACAACCATTTTTTCTGGTATTGATTTAATTTTCATCTCTAAAGTGAACAGTGATTTTAAACATTTTTTCATATATTTATTTGTCATTTGAATTTCTTCATCTGAATTCTGTGTTCATCTCAGATGCCCATTTTTGTGATGAGTCTTGGAATTTGGGATATGTGATTATTTTTTGTAGTTGTTTCTTTATGTTTTCTGAAAAGCATACCATTGCCTGAGAGATAGCTGGCTATGATTTTTCTCACTCTGTATTTTTCTTTGACTCAGTTTCAGATTTCTTTTTTTTTTGTTATTTTTTATTACTTTAATAAGAAATAATAATGTAACAGTTTCAAAACACATTAGTAGTACATTCCCAATATTTGATTCAATGCATATTCTTGTCCTCCTAGTAGTTATACAGAGCACAGGGTGTAGTTGTGATAATTTTTCTAATCATTATTGGTACAAAAAATTTGTCGTTGAACTAAGAGAAAGTATTTGTATACATAATCCAGTGTTCCAAATTGCAGTGGGTTACTGGCAGAACTGGCAATGTCAGAAGCTGTTGATTTAAGCCTTTTACAGCTCAGCATACTAATCTAGCTTTACATTTTATTACACATGGTTAAACTTCTCTGCTGGGCGGATAAGGGCAAGTTAAAGCAAGACCTGTATAACAAAACATATAACTTTTGTATTTCCTAAGGTCAATCAAATCTTCTCAGGATTTACCTTGAAACCATGTACAGTGCTTTGTAGAACTGTTGTCAGTGTCAGCCATCAGGAAGAGTCAGGGTCATTGCTGGACGTTTGCTTTCTGTGAACGCCCTAGAGAATGTTTTTTCTCTAGGTGACTCTCCTTAGACACACTATATCTCACTGATCCCTTTCCTCTGTGGTCCTATAATCTCCTTGAAAGAAAATTTGGAAACCACTTAGTTATAGGATGTTATAGCACAGGTTCTCTTACATCCTGAGTCCTTACTGACCTTAAAGGGCTAGAGCCAAAATATTGACAATCCTTGTAACCCTTCTTTTTCTCTAAGTTTTGGTCTGTAAACTTATATTCTTAACCCTCCAGAGGAAAAGCCTAGCGATACTATTACTCTGTAACATAGGTACTTGAGCTTAACATCACTGTCTTTCTAAATATCAAACATCTTAGATTTAACTTGGAATTGGTATTAGCTATCAATCATTGATATTCTAATAAATCTCTGCGGAATGTGATAAGAGCAGTTACACATTTTTGCACACAAATTTAGAAATCTAAGGATACACAAAATTGTAACCTGTCAATCCTACCATATTTTTCCTAGCCTCTTACTCTCATTTAATACTCTTTTTTGTTTTCTTGCAAACCAACCATTTACTTGAGAGAGAGTATAGTAGTAACTGAAATTACATTAGAAGCAGCACAAATCTAAAAGACCAGAATGACAGGCATTCCAAGCATAATTTTAGTGTTACACATTGCTATCCTCAGTGCGATAAACCTTTTGGAGGTTCTTAGGACCATAACCTAACTCATCCTGTGCATGGTATTGGTCCTGTCATGTTTTCTATGTTTTCTGCTTGCAGTCACTTCGTTGTTTAACCCTTAAGTCCTTGATTTCCATTCAGTTGTGTTATACCTCTCCATTTTTATGTCTTTTTGGTTCTTATACTAGGGAGACTATATGATATTTATACAGGTAGATCTCGTTTATTTCACTATGAAAATATGCTCAAGATACATCCATTTATATATGAAGTCTCCTAGTTTATCATTCTTTATACTTGAGTAATATTCCATTGTATAAAACGTTTCAGATTTCTGTTTTTTTTTTTCAGATTTCTGGTTTTTTGAAAAGCTTTATAATAACATAAGGTCCCAGTTAAAAACAGTAAATATTAAAGCACATGATGCTGGCCAGGAGACCAGTGTTGAGAAATGGCCACCTGTAGTCCATAAGAGGTTTTCCTACAATCCCAATGTTATTATAGCTAACTGTTTTGAAGATGGCAGAGAAAACATGCACCCCACAGTCCCCTTAGAGATCATGGTGTGTCAAGCATGTGCCCTTGACCCATCACCATGGATTATTTTTTCATGCTTTAATAGTTTTATTGTTTAAATTTAACAATGGTTATATTACATATTTTCATCGTCAGATCAGTTTCGATTAATAGATATAGGTCTCTAAGATTAAGCAAACAACTAAACATTAACGCTTTCAATAAACATTGCTATTTTTTTTTCCACTTTCTTTTTTTAAAAGTTGACACATTGAGTGGCTGGGGAGATAGCTCCGAGGCACAAGTGCCTGCTGGGCAAGTGCAAGGTCATGAGTTTGAACCCTGGTCCCACAAAAAAAAAAGTTGACACATTGTATATTGTCCTCACAATAGTTCTACAGAGCACAATGTGTGGCATCACCATGGATTTAATGCAGGTTTCTTATCTTTTCCTGCCCTTAGATTTCTCATCTATGCATTGTTGCATGCTTATACCTATTCTTGCTCATGCCAGGCTAGGCTAATAAAATTCTTTCAACACTACAGTCTCCGAGTAAACATCCACTTCTCAAACCTAATACAAATTTGTTTGTGTTGGCATGTATTCTCCAGTCTTTGTTTTCAGACATTTTTTTTTCAGCTTTTAGTGATCCAATCCTGACTGCATTCTCAAGCCAAGAATATTTTCAGCCATAATCTAAGAATAAAGCTTAGTGCTGTTTCCAGGCCACCTATGGGTTTGACTTTCTTTTTTAAAAATTTAAATTTATTTCCTGTATTTAATACAGGGTCGCACTGTGCAGCTCAGATTCATACTGATCCTCCTGTTTTCAGCCTCCCTAGTGCTGGGATTACAGCCATGTACCACCTGCCTTAACTGCTTCACAGGCTCAGTGTGCACAGCCGTAGAGCCAACCTGCAGGTGGTCCCAGGAATCCAACCCCTGGTCCCTGTGCTGGCATAAGTAGGCACTTAGTCCACTGAGCTACCTCAGTGGCCCATAGTGTTTTACTTTCAATGCTTCAGGTTTGCTCACTGTAGTTTTCATGGATGCAGATTTAGACATTATGGGGTGTGAATTCTGAGGCTGGCTGTAGCAGTTAAATGATATCAGTTTATGGGACTTTAAAGGTTTACTTTCCTTGTCATAAAATGGAGCCAATGCACTGTCATCGGAGCAAGAGATTGGAGAATGAAAACATAGACCTGCTTACACATGCCCATGTGGGGTGATGGCATTCATCCTTAGGTTGGGTGCAGTCCCCCTTCTGTGGGCTGTGGCATAGTCACAGGACAACTGTCCACTAGGCAGGAACATCTTCTCTCTCAGATTGTCGAAAGTTCAAAGATGTCATCGAGTCTGTTCTGGGCAAGAAGCTGCAGTACAAGGAAGAAAGTCTGACAGAGAAGTGGAGCCTGATGGAAACTCTGAGGTAAGGGACTCTGCATTGCAGATGGGGTGGAAGCTGAGTGAACACCTAAGTGTGCCAGCTCAGGTGGGGGAAGCAAGAGCCAGGTTCATGGGAAAGGCAGAAGGCCACTTGGAAGGTACACAGCCAACAGTGAGCTATGAAACCTTTAGGGAACAAAACACTTGAGAGAAGATGCAATAAATTTGATAAAAATTCTCATGCACACTTCTGAAATTGAACTGAACTTACTTCCACTAATATAAAATTCATTTAAAGTAACTAATTATGAGATTTTAGTGTTTTGCAAACCTTTGATACTGGTCAGTTGCTACCTCATTTACAAGGTTGCAAATTCTTGTATGGATGAGTACCCATGTGTCACTTTTCTTTCAGAAAGGCTGTATCTTCCGCAACCTGTGAAAGTCTTTTTCTTTCATTTTGTCCAATTATCTTAAGCAGGATTTATGGAAAGCAGAAGTCCCTTTTAGCAAAGTCCACTGAACTGTTCTTTCATCATGGGTTCTGCTTTGGGCATTGTGTATAAGGAGTGACACCTCATCTGAATGCTCTCCTGAATTTTCTTTGCTGTCTTCAGTTTCTGAGATATTTCTGTTGCTTCACTGCGCAAATGCACTGTGTCTCTACCAACGTAGAGATGTGCACAGCCAGTGCAGCCCTGAAGGGGCATCTTGGGGAGATGGAGGGAGATGCTTGAATTTGGTTAGAGTAGGGTAGATGAGGAGAATGTCGAGGAATCCTGCCGGAACAGTTTCTGACCCAGAGGACACCTGTGTTTTTCTTTATTTTCCTTTGCCATAGGCAGGTCTGTAACCCCGAGTCATGTTTTAGGACTGCTTATGGACTGTCTCTTAAACTCTGTATCAATAGTCACAGGGCCATTTCAGGCTTTGCTTTTTTATCTGTTTCACGTAGGGAATGCAGTTTCCACATTCGCGATCAAGACCAGAAGTTGTCCTTATTTCATCAGAGATTACAGCAGGGGAGATATGCCGCGTTTCTCCTGTGTCAACATCTCAACGACCTCAGCTGGGATGGTCCTAATACTACCCAGGGTCATGAGCTTCTGGCTGTGAGCTTCAGGCTGGCAGAGGGCCTTGTGCAAATGCTCAGTGCAGGTGAGTTGTTCACTAGCCTTGTTTACTGTGAGGAATGCCAAGGGCCCCAGTTCTCAAGACGGTGCCTTCACAGGGGGATTTTTAGTTCCCAGACTCCGTCTGTGTCATTTCTTCTCCTCACATGTGGTCTTTGACTAAAGTTGGAGCATATGTTAAAAGTAAAATTGCAAGGGCTGGCAGGATAGCTCAACAGATTAAAGTGCCTGTTTAGGCAGACGCAGGGGTCAGAGGTTCGATCCCCGGCCTGCATTGCTGGCCCTGTACCCAGGGTGTACTAAAACGGAGATTGAGCCTGGATGTGTTGGTGCATGCCTGTAATCCTGGTGCTTGGGAGGCTGAAAAACAGAAGATTAATACAAGTTGGACCTGTGTAGTGAGACTCTCTAGACCTTGTGCTAAATACATGAAAATAAATGAATAAACAAATAACAATTAAGAAAAAGAGCAAAATTACAGAAGGGTATAGCTTGACTGCTTTCTTTACTATTTGTGATTGTTGATTTTTTTATCTCTTTTGGTTTGGTTTGCTAGTATTTAAGAAATGGATCCTATGGTTTCCATAGCTCCCTTATTTAGGAGTGGAAGTTTTGCGATTGCACTTAAAAATGATGGTCATCTTCAACCTTGAGTCTGTTTAAGTATTTATTTTTAGTACAGTGTCACCTGATGAGGGCAGTTGTATAATTGGCCACACTCCTTTGAATTTTGTCACACGACAGAAACCAGACTGTTTTGTTTCCTTTATTATAAATACTTAGTAGTCAAAAATTTTGGTTAACAAAGAAATCATAATTTATATTATAGTGCACCTATGTGTTTAAATACTATGAGTTCTGAAAATGAATATGGGGCTAGAGAGATAGATGAGCAGATTAAAGTGCCTGCTTAGGCAGACGCAGGGACTGGGGTTTGACCCCTGGCATGCCCTGCTGGCCCCACTGCCAGGGCATGCTAAGCTAGGGGATGGAGACTGGGCATGGCTATCACACACCTGTATTCCCAGCATATGGGAAGCTGAAAAACAGGAAGATCTCTACAAGTGGGATCTGTGTAGTGAGATTCTGGAGACTCTATGCTAAATATATCAAAGATAACAAGAAAGAAAAAGTGAATGAAAGAAAGAAAGAAAGGAAGGAAGGAAAGAAGGAAGAAAGGAAGGAAGGAAGGAAGGAAGAAACAAAGAGAGAAAGAGAGAAAGAGAGAGAAAGAAAGAAAGAAAGAAAAAAAGAAAGAAAGAAAGGATAGAAAAGAGTAAGTGAATGCAATAATGTCAGAAACCCTTAGATGTAGTGCTTTAGATATCTGCTGTATTCTTCAGCTCTTTGTACCCAGTTCTCAAAGAACCATGTATTTGTGATACATTTTGCCAATGATGTTTCTCACTGTGTGGCTTATCTTCCAATCATTTCAATAATGATTATACAGAGCATAAATCAGTCTACTAAATTCTAGCTGAATTGTTGCTTATCTTGAGTTTTGCTTTGGGCTTTGTGTCTATGGAGTGATGCCCCAACTGAAAGTTCAGCAGAATATTCTTTGTTGTCTTGAATTTCTGAAATGTTTGCCTTTTGTACTCTAATCTATGATTCAGTCTAGTTTAACTTCAGGGACAAACTGCTAGTGTTATTTCTAGATTGTTTTCTTGCACTCATAGAGTTTTAGTTATTGTAGCATTTCTTATTAAAGAGACTTTTGCCCCACTGCATGGCTCAGGGGTTGGACTTAGCTGCCTGGCTGAGTCTGTTTCTGGGCTCTGTAGAGATCCACTGACTTGTTTGCATATTCTCTCACTGGGAGGTTACTGTACTATACGGTAAATGTTGAGTTAGTGTGATGTCAGTCTTGTGACTTTGTTGTGTTAGTATTTGGCTTCTTCACCTGGGTCTAAGCCTGAAAATCAGTGTTTTGTATCTTCCAATGGTTCTGTTGGTTCTTATCTGGAATGGTACTGAATTGGTAGAATGACTCAGAAAGATTTGACTTATTCGCAGCATTGAGACTTTTTCCTCTATGGGCTTTACATCTCCATTTATATGCCTGATCATGGAGTTGCCATTGTCATACATGAGTTATTTTTTAGATGGATATTATTGATGTATTGGCTTTTAAATGCCAAGAATTCACTGTTGGTATGTAAGAAGCAATTGTTTATTTATTAGCCAGATGCCATCATCTCTCACTTTAGATTATTGATGTTTTTGAACAATATTATTTTGCTAATTTTTTGATTATTAAAACAATTTTCATATGATCTGAAAAGAAGGAAACATTTATGAAGTCCTTTTGATTTGTTCGTCCTTGACATCCCTTCAGTGGGAGGTACTGTCTCCCTACTAGAGTATAATATTCAACTTCACAGGTGAGCATGCCCTTGATGCGAAAAGTTCTAAGTTTTCATGAATGGGCAGGACATTGGCCTTATATTTTGAAGAACTTGTTGTGTGGCCAACATGACCTTGAACTTGAGGCCATACTTTTACCTCAGCCTTCCAAATGCTGGGATTACAGGCAGGCGCCACCATGCCTAACTCAAAGACAGTCTTTCTTGTATAGATGAGGTGCCTCATATTTCTAGGTTGAGATTTATCAGTAGGATTTCTTTTGGATTTTCCCTACTGTATGTATATTCATATGATTTAAACATTTTTTCTTGTTCTATTGATGTGATTTATTAAACAACAGTTACATATTGAACCATCTTTGTATGGATAGAAATAATTTCACTTGTTCATCTTATATATTGAGTAATACATATTTATCCGGTTAACTTGCTAACACTTTATTTTTAATTTTTAAAATTAATCAATTTTTT
The DNA here is from genome assembly GCA_004027025.1 of Myocastor coypus. Taxonomy (NCBI): domain Eukaryota; kingdom Metazoa; phylum Chordata; class Mammalia; order Rodentia; family Myocastoridae; genus Myocastor; species Myocastor coypus. Next base: position 50,182 of record PVJA010007781.1, read on the forward strand.
TGAGACAAGGTCTTGTGATGCAGTTGAATCTGGCCTTTTGCTCACATTTTAGCCAGGTTGGTCTTGAAATCACAACTATCTTCCTGCCTCAGCCTTCTGAGTGCTGGCATTGTAGATGTGAGCCAACATACCCAGTCGACTAATACTTTTTAAAAAATGTTTGAGTTTGTTGTTTATTACATGTATGTGCTCATAAAACTTTGTTCTTCTGAGGTATTATCTATTTTTAGAATTATAGTCCTGCCTACCTAATGGAATAAATTAAGACTTTGTGAAAGTATGTACTGGGACATGGTTGTAGAGAACTGGTGATATTTGTTCCTGTAATGCTTTGAAGAATTGAAATCATTCCATTGATGTATCTGACCAAATGGTTTTGGTCTTAGGCAATATAGGAATGGATATAATTTCTTTAATAGGTGTAAACATGTTTTTAGAATACATTTGTGAGAACTTTGGCAAATTTGTCTTAATGATATTTGTCTAGTCTAAGTTAAGGCTAGGTCGGTTTTTTCAACATTTTTTTTAATCCTTTTAGTATAGAAGAATCCATAGTGACGGTACCTCCTTTTATACTTTGTTCCAGTTTAGCTGTGTGCTAGTGATTTCTTGCATGTTGGCTCTTCCAATGTTTGTTTTCTGAATGTTGCATTCTCCAACTGCAATTTTAACAACTTCTTGTTCTCTTTGTAGTTGGATCCATATTTACACCTGGTATTTTGGCTTTTGCAGAGTGCGTGCACATTTAGGAAATCACACCTCCATGCAGTATTGAACCTCTCAGGATTTGAAGTCTGTCTTTATACTAGACAATTTGTACTCCTTGGAAGTTTGCTTTGCCTGACTTTAAAAAGCTCTATAGCATTCTCTTGATTAGTGATAATGTGGTATGTCATTCTGCATCTCGACTTTGGATGTTTTTCTCAGATCGTATAGATTATTTTGTCATCTACTCTGAACAAACTTGACTTTTAATTGGAGCATTGAAACCATTGGCCTTGAAGGTTTTCACTGAAATACTTGGATAAATATCTTAACTACTGCTTCATTGGTTTTTTCCTCTGGCCACTTCGTTTCTCATCTATTTTTTGCTTCTTGTTCTCTGCCTTTAAATATGTTTAGCCTTTCATTGTATACTTTTACTATTTGTTTAAAAAAACTGCTTTGCTAATTTTATTGTATGCTTAAGGCCTGACTGACATTTCTTAATTTGATTTCAGAGAACCATGAAAATGAAGAGTCTAAAATAGACTACAAATTGCTGACCCCCAGGTAACACTATATATAGCCAGGAACCTGATTAGGATTAGTAAAATATTAAGAAGTTCCAAGTGGCCCCAAGGCCACTATAGTTGGTTTCTCCTATAGTTGGTTTAGGGTATAAGTCATGTCTGCTTATATGAGGGGCCATAGCATATCTGCAGAATTATATAACATGGAACTGGACCAGCCTGAAAAAATCTGTCACATAATGAACCGTGTAGTGTCTTCCTATGTACAAGGTCTCTCACTCTATCTTTTTTTTTTTTTTTTTTTGTGGCCAGTTAGGCCTGCCCTGAAGTTGGGCCTGGTGCAGCATGTGGTGCTGCGGATCAAACCCACAGTCCCTGCGGTTGCTTAAGCTTTCCTAAGCAGGCACCTTAGACCGCTGAACCATCTCACTGGCCCCAATTTAACTTTTTTTTTTTTTTTTTTTTTTTTTTGTGGAGCCAGGGATCAAACTCATGCCCTTGCATTTGCCAGGCAAGCGGAGATATCTCCGCAGCCCTTGTACAAGGTCCCTTGGACCCTCTGGCTTGTCAGAACTGTTGACCTCGTTGAGTACTATTAGGAGCATAGAGTCACTGCATTGGTTTTTGTTTGCCCTGAGGGTCATGGTTGTTTCCTATAGCACAATTCGACACCTTTTCTATCAGCTCTTTCCGCAGTTATTGCACTGTGCATTTGCTCCCTGTCCTGACCTCAGGCAGTTGATTCCTGCACAATGATTTTCCTTCAGGTAGTGCCCCTTACCTGATAGGACCACCCCTCTGCACCTCTGATAATACCCCTGGGAACATCGTAATGTATGCTCCTTGGTTGAAATGTATTGTTTATGCCACCAGGACGAACTCTGAGGGTGCAAAAAAGGATAAAGGTGAACCAATCCTTCAGGACCGATCCTCATTGTGGGGAGACCCCAACGCTTCTTCCCATGACCACGACCAGGGGATCTTTCTGGAGTCTCTTGGCGATCTGACTGATGATTATGAACTATTCTTTTCTCTGGATAAAACTTGTGAGTCATCCCTTATGAAATGAATTGCCCTCATCAAGCCTCATTTCTTTGTATGCAAAACAAAATTCAGGCTATTGAACATCAGAACAGATAGAGTGGTGAGGCTGAAGGTTTTTAGCTGGTTGTGCCCTGTGGTGCCTCTGCCTGACAGATCTGTAGAAACTCAGTGTCTCAGGGTTGGATTCCCGGTCACCTCTGCATAGGACTTACAAATGGTAGAGCCAGTATTGTGTACTTTTGACAATAATGACTGCCCCAAGATGTTTTTCCTACTGGTTTTATCATTAGAGATATTACTATGAGGGTGCCTCACATCTGTACTACCAGCTCTTTTCTAATTTGTCTTGCCTCTTCTAAGCTATCAACTTGTACTAGAAATTAAACACTTCTTGACTGTTCTTGACTTTAAACCTTAAGACATATCAAGAATCTTACCAGATCTTTATGCTTTTTGTTTTGGTTTGTTTAGTATATTTTTTGAGACAGAGTCTCCCAGTGTACTTTATGTAGGCTGTGCACCACTATGGCACTCATCCTGGTCTGGAACTCACATTGATGTCCCTGTCACAGCCTTCTGAATAGTGACACTGTGCACAGGGAGACATGACTTGCTTCAGCTGTTGAATGCAAAGTATTCTCTGAGTTTCACTCACTAGAGACTCTAGTGAGTCTCTAGCGAGTCCATCTCTCAGTTTATTCTCAGTGAATTATCGGTAAGGTACTTGACAAGAAAGAACCAGCATATCTGATGTAACACTTAAAGACTTGTAGACATTTTTGTATTATTTTAACTGATTATTACATTGATTACAAATCCCATAGTGATATTATCAATAGATTAAGGAGAGCTGGCCAAGTGCTGAGGTAATCAAGCCATCTAATACTTTCAGTATGAAGCAGCAGACTTCCTATTTATTATTGTCCTTAATGCCCTGTCCTCAGAGTGAGATCCCCTGTATCTATGTGTCTGACTTGGCTCAGTGTGCACAGTGGATCAGTTGTGTTTCTGTTGTGCTGATTGGTCTCTCTATGTGTTTGCAGATACTCAGGAAGCTGGGAATGAAGACAAGGAAGCAGCGCACATGGCGCCCAGGTGAATCTTACATCACAGTCCGTGAATACAGTGGTGTCACCTGGAGATGTCAGGTCCAGGAAATAGCAGACATGGCTGTGTATTAGTGTTCACTTTTTTATGCCAACCAGGAACAGGGCTTGCTTAGTACATCTTCATTGGATTTGAAGCTGTTTATCTCTTCATGTATTGTAACCTAGAGTCATTGTACAGTCAGAAGCTCTTTATAACATGAGATCTGCCAATAATGTGGAACCCAGTGCTTTGGGGTTGCAGCTAGTGGTACTTTTCCCTGTGCCCCTGCCACACTGCACCCTACTGGGAGTGCGGAGTCTCCCTCTCATCTGCAAGTCCTCACCCCCATGCACGGAGCACCTGCTGCCCTCTCGCCCATAGCCTGTCCTGCCCTCACTGCCATCACACTCATTCTCTGTTGTACTCAGATGTGATTGTGTTCCTTCTGTGGAGGCAATGTCTGCTCTTTTGTGGTGGTCTCCCACTCAGTCTTCCTCTGTGAACTAGGGATATTGTGTTTTCAAATGTTTTATTATTTATCTCTTGTTTTTCTATAGGGATCTCCCAAAAGAAGAGGACGAAGATAAAGTGCTGCAGGACAAAATGAACCAGCACTTGGCGGTTTCCCAATACCAGGACTTGTGTGATTCCCACCAGCTTGGGAAGCATGTGGCATCTGTGACAGAGGAGGATGAGGCTCCCTACGATCTGAGCGATTTGAGCGATCTGAGCCATCTGAGCGTGGCGAGTGAGTAGACCCCTGCACAGAGAATAAGGGTCGGGTTGTTCTCTATTGTTTCTTTAGCCTTTATTCTCAGACTTCTGCATTGTTTAAGGATTTTTTTTTTCTGCTGGCAGTCTTAGTAGGCTCACTGGGCTTCAGTCAAATTCCCCAGCAGTGCTGGAAACACTGAAATCCAGTTTGTCAGGAAGCTTGTGATCTTCTTAATCTAGGACTGTGTGGTCCACACAGACATCCTCCAAGAACCTGGACCTACGAGCCCATTGCTATGTCTGGGATTTGTAGAAGGCCCGGACTCAGAAGCTGCACTGCTACACCCACCACCTCCATTTGCACAGGATCCTGTGCCCTAAGGAGCACCAGAGGCTCTTTCCTTGGGCAGAGTTCCTATACTGTGTCTCATTCTATCCTCAGAGCTTGTTAATGTATGAAAAATACAAAGAAAATTCTGCATAGAGCACGTTAACCCAGAGATATGGAACACAGTTAGTGAAACTCCCTAGGACATCAAGGAAAATGCGTGATGAACAATTCTCCAGGGCTGAGGACCTCTGCTGAGGATCTCATATTACTGTTACTCTCCTCTTTTCATATTTCTATCTGCATAAATGACAAGCTTTTATACTTGTTAACATTTTCTTCAGATATTCTATTCTTGTCTCTTTTTTTCCTTTGCTTTACAGTGCTTGAAATTAAACTCAGGGTTTCCCATTGTTTGGCTAGTGATACACAATTTTCCAAGAGCTTGAAACCTGTTATTTTCCCCTGCCTTTTCTCCTTGCATCTTACAATTGGAATACGCTGTTTCCCTGGCTTCAAGGTTCCTAACTGTTTTCGTTGGTTTATCTAGTGTATGCTGAGCCCATCTAGGCTTTGTGTACTAGTGTGATGTTTGCTATCTTCATTATATTACCTTTCTATTGTCTGTTAACCTATCTGGGCCTTATCCATTTTTCCTATTGGAAGTGTTAGCATACCAACGTCAACCTCTCGGTATGCTGACTCTAAACGCTGCGTAGACCTTCTCCAATATCTGCCCTTTTTGTCTTAGAAAGTTTTCAAATCTTTTTAAAATATCTACACATGATTAAATGGAGACCTGATTGGAAATAAATCTAACCTTTAAGCTGGGCGGGTGGGCACATGCCTATAATCCCAGCACTTGGGAGGCTGAGGCAGGAGGATCAGTGCGAGTTTGAGACCAGCCTGAGCTGCAAAAGTGAGCTCAAGGCCAGCCTGAAATGCATAGTGACACCCTGTCTCAAAAAGACAAAAAAATAATCTAACATTCAGGAAAGTTTTTGTGTATTTGTGTGGTTTAAAGAACTGCAGTTTTGTGTACACGGTAGCTAACTTACAAGAGATTAAAATACCCTCAACTATTTATATTTTTATGTGACCTAATGCATTGTTTTCTTATGAGAATGCAACTGATAAGTGTCTCTGTCCATCATTCCTTCAGTGTTCATTATTTATGACATTAGATTTCTGTTGACTCTGAGTAGGTGTGGAAGGAGAGAATGCATCACACAATGCTAGGACTTAGACTTTGGGTGTAGTGAGCCTAGGGCCTGGGCCCTCAGCTATGGTCAGGCTTTGCAGTGTCCCAGCCATTGTTCCAATTCCTGAGCACCATTCTGCATCATCACTAGACCTCTGTCACATCATTGGTAAGCGTACGGGGCTGCTTGGGATAGATTTCTTCCCTGTTTCATCCAGAGAAATGGAGTCCTGCTCTTACTACAGGTCTTGCATAGACATGTTGCTTCTCTCTCTCTCTCTCTCTCTCTCTCTCTCTCTCTATATATATATATATATATATATATATATATATATTCTATTTTATTACTAACCAGAGATGCACACGCATTAAGTTACTGAGTGCATATTTGTAATTCTTTTACAGAAAACCAGGACAATGAAGACAATGTAAAAGAGCAGAAATCTCTGGCCCTCAGGTAATAATCATTGAGGTTCTACATTGGGTTGAGAAAGGTGTGTCCAGCATCACTCCTGATGGAAATAAAGATCACACGCAGCCCTGTATTTCATGAACAGAGTTATGCACAACTGCTGTTGTGGTTACAGACCCTGAGTCGGCAAAGAAGCAGCACTTTGCACAAGGCACCCATTTACCTTCCCATCCAACTCTGTGTCCCAGTGTTGTTATGAATGTTAAACATACAGAATATATTTTCTTATGTTCATAGAACAGCTAGGCACAAGATGTGTGTCTAGCTCTGTATGGGGGACCTTAGTTTGTTGGTAGAGTTTTTACACCCATGAACATAACAGATAAAGGACAGCCATCATGTCACAATATATAGAAATTGCCTACAATTTACTAGGCATCTTCAATTCTATAATATCCGAGGAGCACTGGATGTTTTGTATAATAAAAACTCAATATTTTAAAGAAAACGTAGAGCAAATTGTTCGGTATTGTGTGTATCATCTAATCATGGCTAGGCAATGCATGGAACCTCAGGATTCCTTCTCCAACAGTTCATTTTCTGCGAGGTACACTGACCGCCTCTGCCTATGTCCCTGTCTCAAGGCAGGTGGACTCTATAACTAAGTACATATGAAAACCTCACAGATAGATCCTTGGACAATACAATCTGCTGAATATAATATATCTATTCCACCCAATTAAGACACTTCAAAAAGTGTGTTACTCTTGAACTTAACCCAAAAGGGAGGAAGTTGCCTGTGTGTTGAAGTGCCCACTTTGTTTAATTTTCCAGTCTTCCATGTTACTTCTTACTCATTTCTAAAATGACTTAAACACAATCTAGATGTGCTGTGCATGCTCATGGCTTTCAAAGTTGTCACATCTGTGATATTTGTTCACTTTGTGATAGTTGTCAGAGAGAATCGAGTGTTTAGTATTTGCAATATGATTTTAGGAAATTTATTTTTTTTCTCAGCTAGAAATATAGGAAGATAAAAAAAAAAAAACCTATGTAAGTCCTAGGTATAACATATTTCAGGAATTCACTTCCTTTTCCTGTAACTTTCTTCCAAAAAATGTACACACCGTTTACTCTGTATGTGGGAATCTTAAATTTAAAGGATTTCCATTGGGATGTATTCAAATAAATCTCTCTCAGACTCCGTATGATTAATTTCACGTCTTTACACATTCCTTGTTTCCTTTCTATCTCTCTTAGTAAACTCTTTGGAGTAATTTCCCATCATGCCAAGAAGGTGACTTTGTTCAAAAAGCTGCTACGTGAAGGCAGAGATTCCTCTTTGTGCCTTGGACAGCATCTGGAGTTTCTACTCACCCAAGATGACTCCGAGGACTACCGCGCTCAGGGGCACTTAGAACTTGTGGGTCAGGGGTGCAAGATGGCTGAAGACATTTTTCTGAAGCTCAGTACAGGTGAGGGGACACACTTTTATGAATCGTAACTCTGTCGGAAATAGGTATTTCTCAAAGAGGAAGGGAGTGAATAAAGTGAGATAAATTTCTCTCTTTGAAGCTCATAGTCCTGTATCCATTTAAAGAGAATGGGGATTGACAGGGGAGTGACAGGATGAAAATGGGAATTCAGGTGTTCCTATGTGAGTAAAAGCTACACAGAGAAACGTAAGCGTTATGCATGCAGGCATGTACAGAAATGGGAGGAGGGGATCAACAGATGTGGAGGGAAGAAGAGGCATGTTGGAGGATGAGGAGGGGGATGCAGACATAGTGTGCATTGCACCAATTCTGTTACGCGGAATGTCATCATCATGTACGGAACACGGACTCATGATCGCGATGGGTTGCTTTGATGTCCATGATCTCAGAACACTCTACATTCCACAAGTTACATTTTCTATGGCCTTTCATATTGGGACTATCCTTGTAAAAAAATAAAAGAAAGAAAAGAGACTCCCTGAGGGTGGAGGTAGTTTTAAAGAACATGATGCATTTTTCTGGAAAAAGAAGGCTTTGGCAAGTCAACAGTGACTGAAAGATCTGTCGGCAGTGTTCTCCATAGTATATTTATGTTTGTGATTTGGTCTATCTCAAAATCTGTGTCTTTGTCTGCCCACTGTTAAAGATGACATTCATAGTAGGTCTCATAAGAGCCAGCAGGTATCTCAGCAGATTAAAGCGCCTGCTTAGGCAGACACAGGGGCCTGGGTTCTATCACTGGGCAGGCTGTGCCAGCCACATTGCCAGGGATTGCTGAAATGATGGATGAGATAGGGCATAGTAGTGTGCACCAGTCATCCCCACACTTGCAAGGCTGAACACAGGAGAATCCAATCTGTGTTGTGCGACCCTGTAGACCCTGTATGAAATACAAAATAAAAAAAAAAGATAGAAAGTGTGGTAGGTATCACAACTGTGGCATGGAAGTTAATTAGTAAACTTTAAAAAACAATAAATCCATGAGTGTGGAATGTGAATCAAGATTTTCACAATGGATACTCTTCTGTTGAGACTGTCAGTGTACTCTGAAATCCTTGCCACCTAGAGGACCTGCCTGGAGAAGACCACAGGAGCTGCCTTGGCAGTACACAGGGTGCTCAGAAGGGCATAGGCACTTGGGTGGGGTTCTGCCCTCTTCTTAAAGAAGAAAGTTGTCTTGGGAGACCATGGAGGGACAGGTTCTGCACCTGGGCATCAGGCTTGTGGCAGGAGAGTGGACACAGTTGCAGTCATAGAGAAGCTGTGTTTGTATGGATGAACTGGAACAAATAGCACTTTTTACTCAAAATGCCCTGTCATAGAGTCCCTAACTCAAACTTAATGACTCTTAGCGATCAAAGTGACATAAGTTGTTGAATGACAAAGCACGAGACTTTTCAGTATACTTCTCTCAGTGTAACCTGAAGTCATACCTAAGTACTTACATCACCAATGGCTGCACAGTCTAGTACTACGCCTCTTATGACTGTCCATTCCTGACCTTGCAGGAAATAGTAAACAGAGAATTCACGAGAGAGAAGAAAAAGAGCTTCTTCTTAAAGTGGATGATCCGGATGGGTAAGCTAGACAGTGTCATTGAGGCGCACAGAGGAATGTGCTCAAAGTCATGATGAGACGGGAAACATAAGCAGCGGTCTTTAGCCGTTTCATTCCTGAAATCTAGGAGGCCAGTGTGCTCTTTGCAAGTGTCTCTGCACTTATGAGGGATTTGTGAAGTTGTTCTGAGTAAGCCGCAGGGTTCTTACTGTCTTCAATCCCTCCAGCCCTCTCGTGTGTGGAAAAGAAAGGTGGGAATTCTATTTACGTTACGAATTTCTTCTGACGTGACGGTTGGGAAGCTCACAGACTGGCAGCCAATTTGACCAATGTACAATTTCCATAATATGTATTTCTTGCCAATATATAAACATATATTCACAAATTTGAAATGCCAAGAAACAGTATGAATGTTGAATATACAAGTTTTGAGGAGCTAACTCGGTATTTGTTATGTAGAGCAAAGATACACTGTTGGTGAATATGAACCAGAGCTATGTTCTGAAGGTTTTAAGAGCACGTGCTCATAGAAGCCTCACTTAGTGGTCTACTGACCTGTCATGCAGAGTTCCTTTTTTGTGTATATATACGTATATATGTGTGTGTGTGTGTGTGTGTGTGTGTGTGTGTGTATGTGTGTGTGTGTGTGTGTAAATAAATATATATATACATATATGCATATATATATATATATATATATATATATATATCCTTTTAATTTTGTCTCAGGGTTTTTGAGTTTCTAATTGAGGATCAGTCTCATATACTGACTCAATTAATGCAAAAATTGGTGGAAGGGAGACGTACCGCCTCCATGCTCCATCAGAATCTCAGCGGCCTCCTCGTTGAAGATGCCCAACCCAGATGCCAGATGAAGAGTCGCAGACACATGCTTGCCGAGGGGTGCAAGCTGGCCCAGAGCCTTGCACACACACTTAGCCCAGGTAAGGAGGCCACCATCTCTTGGTAACCTTGGCCGAGGATATGGTGCCTGGCCTCTTAGTGACACAATTATGAAACTATTCTCTATATCCATTGTCTTCCTGTCTACATTTTCTTGGAGGCCTGGCAGGAAATAATCAGTTTGTTATCAGGACAGACAGGAGAAGCACTTGGTAAAGGCCATGCTATTCCACTTGTTGCGTTTCTTCCTGGAAAACTGTATCTGTGTGGAATCAGGAAATAGCTGTCCAGCATCTTTCCATGTAGTGATGTGTGACAGAGAGAATCAAGATAGATTTGTAGCAGCCTATTTCATAAATAAGATTGCTAGGTACCTCATGAGCAACTATTGTGAGTTATAGGGTATTTGATTATTCCTGGACTTGCATGTCCTCATCTCTAACATGCTCACAATATGTGCTGAGTGATAATTGGAGCATTCGAACAGGGAAGTTTAACACTGTCAGTGCAAGTGGATGAGGTCATTCAGAGTCCTTCAGGGATTTTCTTTTCTTTTGTATTTCGTACAGGATCTATAGGGTCTAGAGGGTTTCACTACACAGATTGGACTCAGAGTGATCGTCCTGTTTACAGAGTCCAAGTGCTAGCATTGGAGACACATGCCACCGTCCTCAGTCTCAGTGGCCCTCTCAATGTGCCCCCAGGACAGGGCTGCATAACAGGCCTAGGGATTGAACCTCAGCCACTGCATCTACCTAAGTAGTTGCTTTAATCTCCTGAGCTATCTGGCAGGCTGTAGGGATTTTCATTCGTAGACTTCAGGTAGGATGCAATGGTGAAATTTTGGGGAAACTCAAAACCTCAGCTGGTAACATATAGAGAATTTCCTTCAATTAAGTGATACAAGCTCAAGGGAAGATCATAGAAAGTGCACAGGTGCATGGAGGGCTATGGGGCAGCATGGCTTTTCCTGTCCTTAGCAAAAGAGGTAAATATGCACACAGCAGTGGTGAGGCCCTGTGGAGCCGTAGCCCCATGTCCCAGGACTGTCATCTGCTGGAGGTGCAGCTGGACAAAGCACAGGGCAGCTGCATTTCTCTGGTGTCTCTTCACTGGATTACTCAAATGACTGTTTTGTCCAGTAAAAACTGAAGCATTTCATTGCAGTAGGAAAATGCCACAGTTTGGTTCCCTTTGCATCCTGGAACACAATGCCTGGCCGTGTGCTAAAGACGGCATAACAGCTTCCCGACCTCATGTGTACACATAATGCTTATCTCTAGCCAAAGATAGCTCACCGTTCTCCCAATGGGGAAATGCACTGTCAAATGTCTGAATGCAGTGCTTTGAATTTGGTTGCAGATGATCTACACAATGGGGATGAGGATGATCAAATGACCCTGGATTCAAGGTAAGACCAAATGATCAGTAGCACATGAACAAGAGTGATACCCACTTTTGGCTATCAGACTGATCCTCCTGTTTACAGAGTCCAAGTGCTATTCAATTTTTTTTAAACCTTTTTTAAAAAAAGGTTTGCTTTTTTAAAAAAACAGGATCTCATGATGTAAATGAGTCTTCTTCTCACAGTACAGACCAGAATCACCTTGAATAGTGAGTTGTGCAATTGTAAAGACCATGGGGTCAAAGTTGTCATGTACTTCAAAGGCAAAAAAGGGTGCTGCTGTGGTTGTGTTATTTCATCTTTCAGAGATACCACTGCCCTTCTGAAATACTGACAGTTTTCTCCATGGAATCGGAGTGTTAGTCTGACCTTCAGGAACCAGGCATTTTGGGAATTCCTGTCCTTAAAGAAACCATGTGTTCCTGGATAGATAAAATCAGAATGAGATGCACATTGTGTTTCTGTATTGTTGGAGTGACGCTATAACATGTGAGGACTAAGAGACTGCAGAAACATCCTATCTATCCAATAGAAAACAATTTCAGGTCACAAGATTATAGAAAGGTTTGCTTTTGGAAAAAAAATGGATCTCAGTATGTAGTTTCAAACAGTCTTCTTCTCACAGTGTAGTCCAGGATCACCTTGAACTTGCTGTCAGCCTCCTACCTTAGCCTTGGCTTTTGGAATTATATGCATGTACCATCAATGCTGACTAGACAATGTGGTGGAAGGTGCAAGTCTCCAGGTGCCTACAGTGCAGGAGCTCATGCTGTCTGGGCCCCTGAAACACTCAACACTGTGTCTGCACAGTATCTGTGCCTGGTGGGGCTCTTACTGGCTGCCCTCTCTCTTCACCCTACCTTCCAAGCACAGCTTGGTTCTCTTCTCATCACATTGCTCTCTACCCAGTACACTGACAAGTCATCGATCTTCCTGTTTTTGTGTACATCTGTCATTTTTCTTTCTGTCTGTCTCATCTTCAGGGTAAAACAACAACAACAACAAAAACCAAAACAATGTGCAACCTAGGGGTGCATGGTTTCCCTCAGCCTCTTCTCAGTGCTGCAAGAATGCAACCTTAAGCTTTGATGACAAACATTTGAGGACCTGTGCATTGGGATCTATCCCAATTATTGTTTGTTCTGCTTTCTCTCCTCAGTCCTTATGAGCTGGAAGAAAATGAACATGGATCAGATTCACTAGATGAAAAATATTTGCTTCCTTCCTGTCTTCCTGATGGGCCCCAGCCAGATGAATGCGCAAGCGCTGCGGCCTTCCCATCATGGAAGCCTGAAGACCCCTCTGCTCTGGATGGGTCCAGTGAGTACTTAAGTCACCCTGCAGATAAGCGCAGCTCATTTGTCTAGGGCTCTCTGTGCTGAGCTGCTGTGTCTCATGTGACAGAAGTGACTGCAGGAGGCCCATGACACCTGTTTCTTTTCAGACCGTGTGCAGAATCAGGCCTGTCTTTGGTTTCTCTCGTTAGGTATTCTAATCTCTGAAAAATTAATCCTGTAGTCTCTTCAGCTACTGTATTTTGGAATGAAATATTTCTGAATATACTTAAAATGATGATCGGGCCGGCAAGTTGGTCAGCGGTCTAAAGCGCCTGCTTCGGAAAGCTTAGGTAAATGGAGGGACTGTGGTTCGATCCCTGGCATCACATGCTGCACCATCTCCACTCCCAGGGCAGGCTGAGCCAGCCGAAATACAAAAGAAAAAAAAATGATAATTTTTGTTTGTCCAGAGAGTGTGGTGGCATAAGCACCGTCTGGCAAGCACAAGTTCCAAATTTGATCCCAGGTAGGGGATACCATGCCAGTGCCAGAATTTCAGACTCACTGATGTGCCCTAGAGCTCAGCGAGGTTGCACAGGCCTCTAATTCCAGCACTACACAGGCTGAGACTGGAGAAACACTAGGAATCTGAACTGCATAGCAAAGACACTGCCTCAAAAAATGGTGAAAATATGGTGATCATTTTGAAGTTGGCTTAGGCGTTTAATACAGTATTGTCTGATGAGGACAATGTGGATTTATAACCGCGTACTTCCCATAGAATTTTTCCTCATGACTGAGCCCAGACTGTGGCTTTACCTTTGTCATGACTGTTGTCAGTAGTCAAAAAAAATTTTAACTTAAAAACCATAGTTTATGTACAACTTCTTTCTCTTGGTTCAGTGAGAAGAAATTTTTGTATCAATAATGATTAGAAAAATTATCATTTCTGCATCCTGTGCTCTAAATAACTGCTGCGTGGACAACAATATGCATTGTATCAATTACTGGGAATGTACTGCTAATATGTTTTGCAGCTGTCACATTGTTATTTCTTACTAAAAGTAATAAAAAATAAAAAAGAAGACCATAATTTATATTAGGGTGTATTCTCTATGCTTAAGTTTTAGAAGTTTGGAAAATGAATGATGTTCAAGATTCTCAGAGACTTTGTCCTTAAAGTCTTCTATACTTAGGTGTCTAGCTTTCCTTCCCCAGGGCTCAAAGAATCAAGGCTTTGTGTACCATCAGTGATGTGGTTCTTATTTGGAATTACATTGTAATGTTAGCTTGATGCACCAAGAATTAATATATTCACAGCATTGACATTTCTTTCTATATGAATATTTTATCTCCTTTTACACACATGATCACTGAGGCTGCTAAGTTCATGCAAAAGAATTTTCTTATTTTGATCTGGACCAGGTGGCTCATGCCTGTAATCCTAGTACTTGGCAGGCTGAGGCGAGAGGATCAATGTGAGTTTGAGACCAGCCTGGGCTACAAAATTGAGCTCAAGGCCAGCCTGAACTGCATAGTGAGACCCTGTCTCAAAAAGACAAGAAAGAAAGAAAGATAGAAGGAAAGAGAGAGAGAGAGAGAAAGAAAGAAAGAAAGAAAGAGAAAGAATTTTCTTATTTTTATCCTGTGATTTGTATTGAGTTTTAAATTCCAAGTATTCATAGTTGCTAATATAAGAAGCGAATATTCTTTCATTAGCTACATAACTGATTTTCTTCAAAATTATTGTTTTGTTACTTTTATGGATTAAAAAAGTCCAATTTATGTTATCTCCAAATAAGAAAATATTCATTAATTGTTTTGGAATTTCTTGATCCTTTACATCACGTCCTTATATGTGGTTTTATGTCTCAACTGGAGTGTAACGTCCAACAGCACAGGTGAGCATGGCTGCCCTTATCAAGCTCCTGCCTATGGTGTGGGAGAATGCAGTTTCTCAGAAGTGGACAGGGTATCAGCCTTATCCCTTTGAAGAACTTACTAAATTACCCACATTGACTTCAAACTCAAAGCCATCCTTTTACCTCAGCTTTGCAAATGCTGAGATTATAGGCAGGAGCCACCACACCTAACAGGAACAGAGTCTTTCTCAGATGGACCATGTTCCTTGTATTTGCGGGTAGAGATTTTTCATTATGACTGGGTTTTGGATTTTGATTTTATATGTATGCTCATATGACTTGAAGTGTTTTCTCTTGGTCTGTTGATGTGATGCATTAATCAATGTTCAAATGTTGAAACACATTTGTATTTTTGGAATGAATTTCAGTTACTTGCCTTAAAGAATGATCTTAGTACATATTTGTGCCATTCCATTTGCTGGCATATTTAGCTTTGCTTGTTGTTCATGACGTGTATTTACTTAGAGGTTTTTATTCTTCTAAAGTCTTGTGCACTTTTTAAATTACATTACTGCTTGTCTCACAGGACAAATTAAGAGTTAATCTTTGTGAATGCATTTCCCAGGAAATGGCGGTAGAGAACTGACGACATTTGTTCCTTTAATGCATGGAGGAATTCAAGTCACCACTGAGATTATCTAGGTCAAAGTGTTTTGGTCTTGGAAATTACAGGAAATGATATAAGGTCTTTCATCAGTATAAACCTATTGTTAGAACTTTCTTAAATTTGTTATTAAGAGGAACCAAGTTAGGGCTAGGTGGGTTTTGGTGCTATCCTTTTGTTATACTTGTCACATATAAAGATCTCTAGTGAAGGTGTCTCCTTTATATATTTTTGCAGTTTAACTGCATCCTACTGACTTCTGGCCTGTTGGACCTGTTGTTGTTTGTTCAGAGGTCGTTGCGCTCTCCAGTTAAAATACTGACATCATCTATTTCTCTTTGCAGTTGTATCCATATTTTCTTCTTGTATTTTGCTTTTGGGATAGTGTTATGGTTTATGTTGAGTTGTCCCCCCAAAGCTTCATGCAATCATGGGCGGAGACTTCTAGAATTTGAGACTTGAATGATGGGATTATGTGTCTTACTACAGTTGGGATTATCCTCTGAGTACTGCTGAGACTATGGGTGTGGCCTGAGACAGTAGGCTAGGCAGACAGCCTGACGTAATTTAAAGAGAGACAAAGAGACAGGCTCTAGCTATTGCTGTTGCTCTGCTTCCCTGATTGATTGGCTGCCTCTGCCACCGTTTTGTTGCTGTTCCGCCACCATGAACTGGATGCTGTCTGCTGTGTTCTGCTCAGCCTTGGGCCAGCCGAATATGGACTGAAACCTCCAGTAACTGTGAGCTAAATAAACCTTTCCTTCCTTCATCTTGAGTGTCGGGTATTTGTCCCAGCAACGAATAAAAAGTAACTAAGACAGGGCCCGGTGGGATGGCTCAGTGGTCTAAAGTGCCTGCTTGGAAAAGCTTGGGCAGCTTCAGGGACCGAGATTCGATCCCCAGCACCACATGCTGCGCCAGCCCTGCCCTCAAGGCAGGCTGAGCCGGCCATAAAAATGAATGAATAAACAAACGAAGGTTCTGAAACAACAAAAATAAAAATAAAATAAAAAATTCTTAGAAAAAAACAAAAGTAACTAAGACAGAGAGCATGGTTGCCACTTAACAGAATTATATCTCCAGAGAATTTATCCTCTCAGTTGTCAATGACCATCTTTTCCCAGATCATTTTCACTTGTCTGAACTTTGCATTGCTTACCTTTAATATAGATTTAGCATTCTCTTTATTAGTGATAATATGGTTTGTCATTCACCATTCCATATTAGATGTGAGTTCTTCTAGATAAGTTGGTCTGTTTTGCTTGTCATCTACTCAGAACATGTTCAAGGTTTTTTTTTTTTTTAAAGAATTTTATTTATTTATTTTTTTCTTGTTTCAGAACTTTTGTTTGTTTATTCACTCATTTTTATGGCCGGCTCAGCCTGCCCCAATGGCAGGGCTGGCGCAGCATGTGGTGCCGGGGATCGAACCACAGTCCCTGAAGCCACCCAAGCTTTCCCAAGCAGGCGCTTTAGACCACTGAGCCATCCCGCCGGGCCCGTGTTCAAGTTTTAAGAGGAGAATTTCAGCTACTCCTTTGGAGGTTTTTATTGATAAAGTTGAATAAGTAGATACTATGTCTCATTGCCTCACATTCATTAATTGTTGCTAGGGGAATTTTTTCTTTGTTCTCAATTTTTCAGGTTCTCAGCTTTTAAATATGTATGTCCATTCTCTCTCTCTCTCTCTCTCTCTCTCTCTCTCTCTCTCTCT
>PVJA010007782.1:0-29141 GCA_004027025.1 Myocastor coypus
TAGGTTACCAAGGTATACAGCTTGTTTGGTGAGTCTTCATTCTCATTCTGTTTCCTGGACAACCGTACCTGGATGCGGTATGGAACATTCCTTATTCTTTTGGCCCAGACAGTTCTGTTGAGCCTGGTGTCGATGCGCACATCAGGTATCCCCAGCTCCTTCATGGCAAACTTCCAGATCTCCTTAAGTGCACAAGGGGCATGCTTTTTGAAGCCCACTCAGTGGATACGATCTGAATGTTGACTGTATTCTCGGGTCACCACCTCGTTGATGACAGAGCGGCCCTTTCTCTTCTCGCCACACTTCTTTGCAGGAGCCATTCTGCCGGTACCAAGTTGCAAAGAGTGAAAACATTTTAAATAGGGGGATAGAAAGAAAAAAAAAACAGCCAAAGCAATTTCCAAAATGTGGTAGGGCGAGTATTAAGTCTTGTAGTTACACACGTAGGCTAACTTTGGAAAGATGTGAACTCCAAAAGGATGAGAAGCTCCACCCCTATAACTTCCAGGGGCTGCAGCTCCCATGGCGGGCTCCGGTGCCTCCTTACAGTTTTCCTCAGGCAATGCACTTTCCTGGCTATTCCAAATGTCTGGAGTCTTTGCTCAACCTTCAGCTTCACATTGACAGCTCCTCACACTACCTTCTTCAGAACACACAACTTTGCCTCTCAGCCCTTCTGAAATCTGGGTACAAGCCTTCCTGACCCCACACCTCTTTTATTCTGCACGCACCTAAAACCAGCACCACGTGGATGATGCTAAGACCTGCCACGAGCTGGAGCAGTAGGCAGGATTTCTACTTTCTTGGCTGTAGCGGTCCAGGGAGTGTGAACCAACTCTCAAGCAGCCACTTTCCTAGCTCCCTGCCATTCTGCCACAGGTGCTCCTGGTCTCCTTTCTCAAAGCAAACTCTGGAGCTTCAAAGGCTGGAGTGCTACTGACACTTGGGAGGTCCCCACATTAGCTTTTTTGTTGCCATCTGAAATAGTTGGCTTTTTCTTACCTATCTTTTCAGTAACTGGCTTCTCTTCTGTCCCTTTGTGGCTGGCGTTTCCAGTTGGCCCAACTCACAACACTGAATCTCTTTGCTCGGCTCCTTGCTGCTGATCCTCAGCGTCAGTCTGGCTGGAATCCCCCAAAGCAGCCATGCCACTGCCCCAACGTTACAGCGCCTTGACATCTCCTCAGCAAGTCTAATTACTCCACCCGCATTAATCTTAGTTCAGGTGAAGCCTGGACATGAGGAAAATGCAGATAAACTTTCTTTCCAGGCATAGCACCTGCAGCCAGTGCAGTCCTTCTTCCCAGCAGAAACCTCCCAAGCCTGGTGGCTGTTGGCAGCATTTCTGACAGCCTTTTGGTCTTCTGAACTTTGAGCAGAACCCCCCCGTCAAGGTTGATTTACGGTGCTCCTGCTCTAACTTCTCAGCCAGCATCTCCAAACATCTTCGGACTCTTCCCATGAGCCAGTCCCCATGGCTGCTGAATCAAGGGCTCAGGTACAGCTGCAGCAAGGACCATGGTTTTGTGAGACCAATTTTGGTCCGAGTTACATTTTGTGGTTGCTCCTGACATAAAATACGTACTCTCTAAAGTTAAGGGAGGAGAGCTTTATTTGCCTCGCAGTTTGTAGAACTTCCAGTCTCTAACTGGCTGACTCCCAGCCAATGTAGTTTGGCAGACAAGTATTATAGAAGAGAAATAGCTCATGGCAGGCAGAAGGCACTGAAGCAAGCAAGGGCCTTTTGCAGCCTTTTTCTGCCGCTTTCATAACCATCTAGGCTTCTGAAGTTAGGACATGAAGCTTTGGGTGGACCTCTAGACAGAAGCCGCCAGAGACAGTTCATAAAATGGGGGGAGCATTTGACAGTGAGATAGCAGCAAAAAGCACATAACCAAAAGCTTCCACTATTCTCAGAAAAGAGTTTGGGTTGTCAGTCTAGAAATTCTGTTGAGGTTTAGAGAACTTTGGAAACTTTCCAATGAAAACGACATCAGGCCTGTCAAAGGAAGATAATATGGCATAATGTAATATAGCTTAATGTAATGTAACTCCGTACCAGAGAAAGAGAGACAATGACTTTTTTAAAAATTATTTTTTATTTATTTTTATCTTGTTTCAGAACCTTTGCTTGTTTATTCACTCATTTTTATGGCCGGCTCAGCCCACCCCGAGGGCAGGGCTGGCGCAGCATGTGGTGCCGGGGAATCGAACGGTGGTCCCTGAAGCCACCCAAGCTATCCCAAGCAGGCGCTTTAGACCACTGAGCCATCCCGCCAGGCCCCAGAGACAATGACTTTTGCAAGTGGCAGGTATATGCTCCATCAGGATTGGAAATGGCAAAGCACTCGATATAAAAAGACCCCCTTTGGTCCAATTTTACAGCAAATACAAGCAGTAGAATCTAATACAGAGAAACATCACTCAAAAATTGATTATGCCATGTGCAAATTACATCCTGCAGCACAGCTTGGATTAAAAGCAAATGAAAAAATATAATTGCAGAGCTTCAAGGAAATAATAATAAAAAAGTAGACAAACATCAATTTGGCACCCGGCTAACAATGCAGTTTTGGATGATATTTTCACATAATTAAAATCCTTATACCATATGAGGATTTCTAAAACACAGAACTTCATGTAGAGCTTAAAAATGTTTAGAAACAAAAAACAGCAATAAGGCAAGAACAGCTACAAGAAAGCAAAAGGACTGCGCTAAGTGAGACAAAATAGGAGACTAAAATGAGAAACTTTGGGGTGAAATCTTTCAAATGAGTAAGGATACCTGAAAAAAAAAATCAGTGGAATAAAAAAAAAAAATGAAAGACTAATTCAAAATGTTTAATTTCCAAAATCATAAGATGTGAAAAAGTTACTAAAACAAATGAACAATCACGAACTATCTTGCTTATACCTACATGAATATTTCATAAAACTTGATGAGATACATTGTTCAAAAACTGATATGTAACTCAATAACAGCTCATCAATGACTCTACCCAAACTGATTGAAATAGAGGTGCAATATCTGAAGACCTGTTTCCCATAGAGGAGACAGAGTCAGGCCAAAACATTCCCTGGGACAGTGACCTTGGGGTCAGGTAGTGCCAGTGGGATCCATAAGAACCTGAAACCCGAGATAGATTCGATGGTCTGCACTGCAAGGGTATGTCAACTGTCACTTCAGAAGGGGACGTAGGGACATTGCTGTATACTGCGTGTGTAGGGAAACTGGGACTGACCCTCCCAAGCACTGCAGAGGGGCACACGAGAATTATAAATCAATATAGAAGGATCTGTTAAACTGTAAAAAAGAAAGAAGAGTGGGGGGATTTCAGGTAATATCCTGCAAATGTTTATGCACAGGACGCCACATGCCAGGAAGAACAGACGGGGGAGGAGTGGCATGAGGAGTGATACTCTGACACCCAAGAGAGTCCTGTATCATTGCTAAACTCTTATCCACTGTGTGTGTGTGTGTCCGTCTGTCTGTATGCTTAGTTTTTACAGTGCTGAACATTGTACTGAAGGACTTTGCACTGAGCTAAAGCCTCAGAGCCTGCTAGAGGTCCTTCTTTGCAGAATCTTGCAAAACCATCAAGTCTCCAAGTCAGGGCTGGAAGTTGCAGTACCCCACCTCATCCTCCCAGAGGACCAGGAATGCATGCATGTGCCACCATAGTCAGCTACTCTGACCTTCTAGGGAGGTAAGGTCTTACCAAGAACTTCGCTCAAAGACTCCCGAAGACTATGTAACGAGGCACAGGGACTCCTGAGGAAGGGGTGTGAATGATGTAATCAAGGGAAAGGCAGAGCATCCATCAGTCAGAAGTCAGGAGGAAGTGCGGAAGGCCCTCTGCAGGTCTCAGGGCAGGGAGAGCCCTGCCACTGCGTTCACTGTGGACTTTCGTTCTCTAAAACTGGGACAGTATCGGCTTCTTCAAACCATCTGTTAGTGTGATCTGCTTAGAGCAGCACTCAGCACTGAATGCAAATTTCATAAGATAAAGGGGCTCCTTCTCCACAGGAGGAGGGAATGCTGAATAGAGCAATAGTGAATAACGAGGTTCCGAAACAAGTGAAGCAAAAATTAATGATGGAGACGAAAGGAAACAAAGGAGACATCAAAAACAAATTAAATTAAACATTTCAACACTGTCTTCCAAATAATTGAGAAAGAGACAAAATGAGAAAGCATATGAAACACCTAAATAATGTCATTAAGCAGTTAATTGTCATGAATTATCATTCATAGCACATGCCCTTTAACAGGAAATGTGTAACAAATGGTGACATAAAATTGAATGTGAACAGTCTTTCCTCAGTTGTCATAAAACATTGTCATGCTAAGGAATTTTGCTCTAATTTCTATCTTGTCTATAATTTTAGACATAATCTTGTCTATAATCTTAGACATGGATCTTTTTGTCACTTATGTGTCACAAAATTATGTGGAAAATATATGGATGATTACAAATATTACCGACTTGGGCTGGGGATATAGCTCAGTTGCACAGTGCCTGCCTGGTACAACACTCTGAGTGTGAATCCCAGGACAAAATAAAGTCAATATTTGTGAGAAACGGCATATTGTCTCCTTAGTGTGAGAAACTGAAAGAGAAAAATGGAATCTGAATGGTACAATAGATACAGGGAAAAGAAAATGAACTTATTCCAGAGGAAAGAATGACTAAGTTGAGGAGTAGGACAGGAGAGGGAGTTGGGGAGAGAGCTTTACCTATGTATGTGAGCAGGATGGTTCAGATGACTGCACTGTGCATTTCTGCTTGTCTAGAGAGAGGAGCAGATAATATCTAATTTGTTTCATCTCCTTATCTCAATTGATTGTACTTTTCCTCTTTGTAATTTCTTACACATTTATTCCTTTTTTCTTTCTTCTTCCAATTTTGCGTGCATATATCTGGCAATACAAATAACTGTTTGGAAGATAACACTGTGTATTACAACAAATACTGTGAATTACATAGCACTTTGCTAAGTGAAATTCTATATCACCTCTATTTTTTTGTTTTAATTCCAATTTTTACTCACCTTAAAAAATTAAAAAATAAATAATTCATAAATATAATTCCATATTTGGCATGTCAAAACTGTTTGCAAAATTAATCTGCTAACAGACAACCAGAGCATATGCACACATAAAGTTCTCATGCCTCTTTTTTTTATGCCTCTTTTTATAACTTAGTTATAAATTTTATTTTAGAGGAGTAAAATTGCTAGTATCTTATTATTAGTTTTAGATATAAATATTTTGCTCCACTAAATCTGACGAAAATTTTTCCTAAATGCTTAGAATTAGTGATGGAAGAGCAACCCTGACTTTGTCCCAAGGTCTGTTGCCAGACTTCACGAGCCAGGGTGCGCCCTGCTGTCCTGGATCAGAGGCCTCTTGCCGTTGTTTTTCATTGTTTGAGCATGGCTTCAGAGTGACTGATCTATGAATTTTCATTTTGCACAGTATTTATGGAATTTTAAGTTGTATATGCGCAATTATTTTAGTAAATAATTATTACTTCTATGATAGCCTCAGAAATACTCATAAACACAAAATAATAGGTGTAGAAATGCATTTATCAGAGTGTTATATATGCTAAGCATCTGAAATAACTTAAATATAGGCAATACTTGAGTTAATTACCACACACATTCTCAAAAGTAGCCATAAGTGGCCGGTCTGATAGCTCAGAAGACTAAAGCACCTGCTTAGGCAGGCACAGCGACCAGGGCTTTGATCCATGGCATACAATGGTGCCCAGCTGCCGGGAGAACTGAGACAGGGACTGAGACTGGGCAAGGTGGTGCGTGCCTGTAATTCCAGCCCTTGGGAGGTTGAAAACAGAGAATCACTATGAGTCCAATCTGGGTAGTGAGATCTGTAGACCCTATACTAAAAAAGAAGAAAAAGCCATAACACAATGCTTGCAAATCATTTGTAATAATGTTTTCTTAATCATAAGAGAAAAACAAATATCTGAGTCTTCTGAACATGTAAAATATGCATGGAAAGACTGACTGACAGAATAAAGGTTTGGTAAAATTAAAATTTATGCTACAGTCCCTAAGTGTTTTGTATCAAATATATTTTTCTCCTGCAACAAAAACAAAACATTTAGATTAGGAAAGATATATTTCAAGATAAAAAGGACCCACTTAAGGAGAGAAAATAAACATGACTTCTAGGTCTCCTTATTGTGACTGTGAAAAATTTGCTCAGAGGAAAAATCAAACAAGATAGTGTGACTGGCTTAGAAAAGGGTAAAATGTGTATCTATGAGATTTAACACTATATTCTTTGTAAATTTCCAGGATCAGATTGGCACAATTGCAAGTCTAGGGCAATTTCTCAAGAGATGTGTGCTCACAAGGCTTCCCATTCTCTCAGAAATACCTCCTGACACATACTCTGCACGGATTTAAGTAGAGCAAAATGCAAGATACAGATCAGAATGCAGGGAGCTGGGTCTTTTGCAAGGTGGGAAGGGTGCAGGAAATCAAGAGAGGGAGAGGGAGTGAGAGCAGTAGGGGAGCAAAAGAGCGAGGGGGTGTCAGCCCGAGCCTGCGGATTCCCCACGAGGAGAACGACGGGGTGAAAGACTGGGCGTGCCGATTCCCCACGAGGAGTGCAGGCCTTGTGTACTGCAAACTTGTGCTGATAAAGACAAAACCTAAAGATGTGGTTTATATACCTCTCTTTTGGAAAATGCTGATAATATACAATAGGAATTATTAGAAACGTTTTAAACACTTTGCAAGTGTTAGCGACACAAAAAGTACCCAGCATTGTGTGACTGAAATCTCATGTTTTATACATGTCTGTGACATTTAAGAGAGAAAAGACATTAGACCACGTTCACGGGATCCCAGGCAAATGAATATCTCTCCCCGTATTCTTGCATTCTCTGATCGTCTCTGATCTCCTATAAAAGTTCCCCGTTGCTTCAACTGTCCTGGATGTTAGACACCTGATGGGCAGCTAGGGCAACATATAAAACGACTACAACCCACGCAATTGAATGCAGTCGATATTAAAACGCTGCAGGTGAAAGGAGGAAGTGGCGTGAAGGGACATACTCGTGGGCGATTCCTGCCACGGTGACTAACGCTCCCCTTTGGCTCAGGCGGCCTATCCGTGTGGCACAGATCTCGTCGCAGTATGGCCCTCCAGATCTGCTTGGGCGAGGAGCGATGCAGATGGAGACATCACAGGACTGCGTGATGTCACCTACCGAGAAACGACCTGTGTCAAGCCTGACGATGTAGAGGAGGATGGCTATGTGGTTCCTGATGACGCAAAGGAAGCGACTCCGCTGCTTCTGCATCGGACATGAATTCAGGTCCTGTTCTTCCTGGAGAACAGAGAGCAAAGACACTGAGCCCCTCCCTGACCCTGAGTTATAATGGAGACAGGCAAAACTTTCGCGCGTAGGAATAAACAGTCCTCAGGACTATCGAGCGATGGCGAAGGCTCTCTTCCCTTTTGACATCACTTGATAGTTCTTGCTGTATCGAAATATTTCCTTAAGCATATCAGAGTTGTGCTGTCCCAGCTTCTCACTTGAGGCTTTGCATTCAAAGACTCCATGTTCATCCACTGCTGTATCTGCAGGAAAACTCTATCCCCTGCAACTACTAATTTGTAGGTTAAAGTGGTGCGATAATTGCACCTCCTAAAGGAGCACATGCAGTATTGCTTTTGACTTTCTATTTTCAAAAGAGCATTAATCTTTGAACATTTCTGGGGGCAAAAGGTCAATAAAACTTTTCCTCATGCCTGAGAGTTTGGCCCTGAGTTCACTTGTCTGGTCACAAAGAGGACAAATTACTAAGTCACACTGCTGATAGTACAAATTTAGCACTCCTTCATTCGTTCCTTGTGGAAGGACATGGAAGGACAACACCTGTTAGAAAGGCTCGACCTTTGTTGTCCCCAAATGCAGTAAGTCTTGGAATAGCATCGTGCCAGAGGTGCGGGCGGTGAGTCTGGCGCTGTCCCAAGAGAGAGCAACTCTTGAGAACGTGAGGTCTTCAGGACAGAGCCGCCCTCACATGTGTTGCTTAGGAACCCGAAGGGTGTTCTGCTCTAGCCCTCACCCTGCAGAGGAAGCTCTGCGTTGCTTAGCAAGCTGCAGCCCCTGTCCTGAACCTTCCAAACTGGCTCGTCAATGCCTAGCTTGTCATGCCTCTGGGTCTAACACTGACGTGATCACATTATTAAACCTATGCTCCCTGTTGAAGGTGGATTTCTCTGTTGTTCTTTTTGGTGGAGAACTAAATTTACAAAACAGACAGATTAGCTTTTTGGGCAGACCATTGCTAAGGCAGAATCAGAATCTGGTGCTTCTCTTGAGAAGAAATGTATGGCTTTAAATACCCCAAATTTGGGCCAGCCAGATAGCTCAGCAGATTAAAGTGCCTACTTAGGCAGATGTGGGGACTGCGGGTTCATTCCCAGGAGTGCAGTGCCAGCCCCATCCCCGAGGTGCACTGAGACACCCTCTGAGACTGGGTATGGTGGCGCATACTGTAATTCCAGCGCTTGGGAGGCTGAAAAGCAGGAGGATCACTACGAGTCCCATCCGTGTAGTAAGACTCTGTAGACCCTGTACTAATACATTACAAATAAACACCCCAAATTCATTATAGTAATTCTAATTAAAATTTAGCATCGGAAGAATCTGACATGACCCCTTGTGTTATAATTGCAGTTCTTCCCCTCAGTCACGACAGCCGCACGATGACTTGGGAGCTTCCCCTTACTCCACAGAATTTGAAATGAACGATATCAGTAGTTCTACCGATAAGAGGACTCCTCAACCTAGCCCGATTTCACGTGTTCCCAAGGTCGCCAATACATGGCTGATGAATTCTGGCAGGGGCGCTATTTTCCAGACGGCCAGGAGCAATCCTCTACTTCTTGTCCCAGCATATTAACTTCATACAGAATTCTGTCCTTTTTTATGCGTACTTTTTATATTCTGTGTAAGTTTATTTTAAACAAGTAAAGTACTTATTTGGTTTGGATAAAAACTATATTATGTGTGTATACTACAAAGTGTAGATCAGTTTTTTCAGACTATGACAATTTAACCCACTTTCATTGCAAGTATAACAGAAAAATAGAGTAACTCTGCAGTCAGATTAAGAGCCTGTGGCTTCCAGCTGTGCAGCACCCTCCACAATTATGTAATACACTGCCTTTAGTTTTCTTACTTGTTAACTGTCTTAGTTACTTTTTCACTCGTTGCTGGGACAAATACCCGACACTCAAGATGAAGGAAGGAAAGGCTTATTTAGCTCACAGTTCACAGAGTTTTCAGTCCATATTCGGCTGGCCTAGCCTGAGTGGAACAGGGCAGAGAGCATCCAGTTCATGGCGGCAGAACAGCAGCAAAATGGTGACAGAGGCAGCCAACCAAACACGGCAGCAGCGCAACAGCTCTAGTCTGTCTCTCTGTCTCTTTATATTCCTATCAGGCTCTCTGCCGTGGAATATCCGCCCTAGCCCACACCCATAGTCCCAGCCCTACTCAGACGGATAATCCCATCAGCACTAAAACACATAATCCCACTGACTCATGAGTCAAGTCTCAATCTATACAAGTCCCCACCCAATGATGTCATGAGGCTTTGGGTAGGGGGACAACTAGACATAAACCATAACATTAACTCAATTCAAAAATATTTAAAAATTTCTGAGCCCAGCCATGCACATGATTGTCAGTATTATTATTATTATTATTATTATTATTATTATTATTGCTATTTCTATTAGGTCTTTGGTTCAGGGTCTCACTACACAGCTCAGACTCATAGTGATCTTCTTGTTTCAGCCTCCCCCGCTCTGGGATTTACTGGCATGGGAAACGACATGGGGTCTTGGTGGCCTGCTCAGCTCACCCTGAGGTGGGGCCAGCAGGGTAGGTGTATGGGAGATCGAACCTGGGCCCTGCCCTTGCCTACACAGGCCCTTAGTCTGCTGTGCTACCTTGCCAGCCCTGTCCATGTGCATTATTATGTAGATCCTATAGATAATGTATTACATCGACTTAATGTAAAGACCAATATACTGTGTAAATCTGTAAGTACTGATATTATATAGTCTAGTACAGGTTAAAATAAATTACAGAAAATAAATCAAGCTGAAATTCCAACTTGCTGATCATATTGGATCAGTTGGGAAGTTCACTGAGCTGGTGAATCTTGCCGACGTCGGTGCACTGGCTTAAGAACTGGATTATGCTGGTGCTATTTCTCGCAGATCATAATGGCGTAAAGTGGTTCTGAGAGAAGAAAACTTTCCATGTAGGGGAATGATGGAAAATCAAAGCTGCAATTAATGAGAAAAGACCAAACTCTAATTTTCTTGATTAAAAAAAAAAAAGACAGGAAAAATACCTTGGAAGTTTTCTCTCGGCTCCGTGTCAGAGCGCTGCACTGGTTCTTCTGAAGCCCCAGCAAGATTTCTGGCTAATCTGCTTCTCCCCACCCCTGCCTGCAAAGAAGGAAGCTTCCTGAGGAGAGCTTAACAGTCCACAGTCCGCACTGCACATCCTCTCATTTGCTGTTGCTCGCAACCACCCCCAAATCCTTACTTTGCCCCTACTGGATCCTACTGCATGTTAATTCCCATTCTCTTTTTTTTTAAGGACAAAAAACGCAGGCAGCTAAACAGAGAGCTTGGCTTTAATATTTATAAAAGCGTTTGTCATAAATCCTTGTTTTTGTTTGAGCCAATAACCGAGAGACAAGAACGGATCCAAAGAGAGACGCCATCCTGCCTGAGGGGAGGATGGAAGCAGAAGGGTCAGAAGATTTCTCCCAGAATTCTGAGTGCTCAGACCCAACTGCAGAACCACACCGAGCCTCAACCAAGGTCCCTGGCTAGCCAGGGTTGCAAGGGCCCACACCTGTGCCCTTGGGGGGCTTAGGCTCCCTACAGGGGCTTAGTTCACTCACCCTGTGAGGACATGGCACCAGCGGGAGCAGATTCTGCTTGTCTGCCATGGCTTTGCGTCCCAGTGACACGTTTTGTGCCAAAGGCACTGTGCCTTCTAAGCACTACTTTCACCCCACCTTTGCTGACATTCTTTTGTGCCTCTAATTTCAGTTAGCAGAGTCACACACATCATCCAAATTTACAGTTCAGACTCAGCAAAGGCACGAAGCAAGGCAAAGTAATATAAAAGAGAGAGGAGAAAGGAGGAGGTAGGAACGGAACGGTGGTGCGGTGGGAGGTTCAGAAGGATAAGGAGATTGATGCTTGGTTGCCTTCTGTTATACTGGCATAGCAGGGTTAATAGAAGCTGCCTCTTCATAGGTGATCGAGGATTAAGTGGGATGGGTGATGCATGTGGCAAAGCTTTGCCATCTTTAGGGTCTGTTGGTGATATTGCCACCGTTTAGAATTACAAGGAGAAGACATGGAGAGCTTCTTTCGCAAGAGGGAATCCAGGGCTCCTGCAGCAGAGCAGTCCGGCCCAGGAAGAGCGAGAAGTTGCTCAAGCAGCGATTGGTGTCCAAGCGACGTCACTCAGGCAAGGAAAGGCTGCGCCTCGGACTCCCTGGGTTTGCTTCACAAGGAAAGACTCTACCTAGCAGAGCAGTGGCGTGCAGGGATACCTGGGTGAGCACGAGTGAGTGCGTCTATGCTTCCACGCACAGGCCCGGGCTGTTTCCTAGGAGAGCAGCGGAGTCTAGGGCAGCTGAAGGATCACGGAACCCGGGAGCGCAGTCCATGTCTTGTGTGGGTCACGGGATGAGAGAGAAGGTGGCTTGGAAGTGTCCTGGACATTGTCCTGCTGCTGGAACGTAGCGCTCAACACCCACGCAAGGGCCTGGCTGCTCACATGGTGGCTGCCAGGAGGCAGAGAGAAAGGAGGGGCCAGGACGAGCATGCTCCCTTCCAGGTCGCAGCCCAGTGACCTTCACCTAGGCCCCGCCTCCTGCAGCGCAGTCAGCCCTGAGCTCACCATCGGAGAGTCCAGGGATGAGTACCAGGAGGCATCGCCTCCCGCACACACGGGTCTTTGAAGATTGTTTCAGATCCAAACCACAAGACCAATAGCCTGGGCGAAACCTTCTGGGCTGTTACATGACACCGAGCCACAGGAGGCTAAGGCCGGAGTCGCACCCAACTGAGAAGGCTAAGGCAGACCTGCAGGACCTGACCACCACATCCGCCCACTTGGAGTCTCTCAGGCCAGGCCAGTGCTCTTCTTGAAGGAAAAGAGCGCAGAGCCATAGAACTTCCTGATGAATGAAGAAGACTCTATGGCCGGCTTTCCTGATAGGGACTCAGCGATGATCATGAGAAGAGCTTGGGACCTCCCTGCCGCTGGCATTGGCTGCTCTTCAGTGTGAAAGAGCTCTGGTCCTCACATGAGCATCGCTCCCTGGCTCTGGAGGGCGGGATGGTGCGCTGTTCGGTCCCCTGGAGAAGCCTATCACACTGGCTTTCCTAATACAGACTTTGCTCTTCTCCTCATCAGCGAGGCTGTGAACCCCATTGTTGCCGTGGGTGGCCCCAGTCCCTTTCTAGGGAGCTCCAGTCCCACTGCGTGTCCCACTGCACATACCTCAGCCTGACAAGCACAGACATTTCATCCCAATGGCATAGACTTCCTAGCTTCCACCGCTGACCTTTGGGCCATCCTAGTGCAGGTCCTTGGTGCAGGCTTTCATGAGGCATTGTCATTGGATGTTGGATTCCAGCTGAACTTGTTGGGGGCATTGTTATGGGCTCTAGGCCTTTGGCTGGACTCATGCAGGGCATCATCATGGAGTCCAGGCCCTCGCCTGGATTCTTTGGGTATTTAGTGTGTGGACAGAACTCCTGCACTCTTCTTTATTAGATTCTTCTGGGTGTGTGTTAGGTATATAATAATCCTATAACTTATGAGTCCTGCGTTAAAGTGTTTCATTTGCAAACCCTGACTAAAGTACTCAAAGCTGCATCCTGAAGGTGCCTTCTTGCTTCCACTCCTAGTTGGACTCATGCATCTTTGTCTCACAGAGTGCTCCTACCCTTGGGTGCACTTTATGTTTACATGTAAAAACGTTATTTCCTGTGGTTAAAATTTTAGAATTTTGGATCGCTCCAGACTCATCTCGGGCCGTGCATATGTGAGACTTCCTGCCCCGCGCCTGCCAGCCAATATCCTCTGGATCCACTTCAGGATTGGCTTGTATGTGGGGTGCACTCTCGCAGGCTGCAGCAGGAAGAAGCTAAAAACAGCAGCCATAGCCAAGCTGGGCACATCGGGATGAGTGCAAAGTTGGTAGATCTGGACCCGTTAAGCTGAGACACTTTGCTGGACCCACATCTATGGGAGGGTCTTCTCTCTTTTTCTCTTAAAAGAGAAAAGAGGGGGCAACAGGTAACTGGGTGAACTAGCCTGCCTGGAAGACCCCAGGTATGTAAAGGGGAGGTAATGAGACAGAAGTTAAGTGAACTAAATTAAATACAGACTGTCAATTTAAAATCTGCTTAGCTACACAGATATAAGGTTTACTCTTACTGTGTAAAATACAAACTGGTTAACTACAAAAGTTTGGCAACTGCTATATATCATGATCCATTATTAGTGTTCATAAGTGTAACTCTGTAAATGCAAAACTATAACTGCTTTAACCATGTAATTTCTTTTGGGTAAGAATTACGATAAAGGTATAATTGCACCAAGCTCTACACCAAAGGTCAGGAGGCAATGTTGCACAAAATGACAAAGAGAAGGAGCAAAATGCAAACTCAAGTGCCGAGCCCACCAAGAAAAACTGCAGGAGACACTATCATAGAAGAAGATGGGAGCCACACAGCTGAAATCTCTGAATTAATAGCATCCGCAGTACAGAAACAACTGCAGAAACATATAGAGGAAATCAGACCAGAAATGATCTCTGAAGTAAAAAAAGAAATCTCTGAATTAATAGCATATGAAGTAGACACAACTGCACAATGGTAGAAAGAAAATCCGATTAGAAATAATTTCTGAAGCAAAAAAAAAACAAAGGATAACCTTAATTAAAGAATTAATAACTGCTTCTGAAGAAGTCATTGGTAAAAAATTAGAGGATAAGTTTAGAAAAATGATGGATCCCTTGAATGAGCAATATAGAAAACAAATAGACCGCATGAAGCATACTCAAGGAGATACACAGGAACTTAAAACCTCAGCGACAAGTTGGCAAAGTCATCTAAATAAAAGTGAAGATAGAGCTGCAGATCTTGAAGACACGATTGTAGCTAGTGAAAAGGTAAGAAAGGATCTCTTAAAAACAATTAGAATTCAGGAAAAAATAATTCAACATCTACAATATGATGCAAAGATGAACAATGTGAGATTAATGGGTATCAGTGAGAAAGAAGGAGTCAATACAAATGATATAAAAAAGAATATGGGCAGCCGGGCGTGGTAGCGCACGCCTGTAATCCCAGCACTCGGGAGGCTGAGGCAGGAGTATTGGTGCAAGTTCAAGACCAGCCTGGGCTACAAAAGTGAGCTGAAGGCCAGCCTGAACTGCATAACGAGACCCTGTCTCAAAAAAGACAAAAAAATAAAAATGTCAAGATCCCAGAAATCCAGCACAAGAATAACATACTAAAAGCTGCTAGGGAAAAGAAACAGATCACACAATTTTAGAATAGCTCCTTTCTCATCAGTACATTCTTGATCTTGCAGAGGAAAGCAGCATTTTACAGAGTGAATATGGCCCGACTTGGAAGAGTCGCGTGGGTCAGCATCGCATAAGCTCTCGGCAGCCTACTCTTCACAGCGTGGAAGGTACAAACATCGACTTTCAATTTCAAGGGCGTGATTATTTAAAATTATGTTCAGCTGCTAGCATTTCTAACAGAGCACACCTTTGACATGTGCAGATTTAATATTCCAACTTTTGTCTATTCATGAAAGACTATGTCAGGCTGTAATTTGTAATTTTGCTGAGGTGCAGACTTGAATCTCACGCACTGCAATGGCTGGCAGTAACCTCTGAAGTGCTAAAAAGATTTTTCTTTGTAAAAGTGAGGCTGGACATCACTTAGATTTTGATGCTGTTCAGGAACATGCGGATACTTGAGTCTCTTACTATGAACCGCTGCTTAGGACACTCAAATGTTCTCTCACATCTGCGCAATTCCTATGAGTGAATGAGCTAAAGTTTGCCCAGGAGATAAAAATAAATTCCTACTTAGCCTTTGAGGTCAGTGTGGCTGAGATGCAGCTGGCATCAGCAGAGGAGGCAGGGGCCAAAGCTCAAGAGACCCGTGCACCTGAGACATCACACACCACGTGTCGTTTACCTGGGACGCACCATGGTACTTAGAGGAATCCCGGAAGAGAATAAGAACCAGTTCTGCATGTCCGCCAGGGTCCCACGTCCACCAGGGCCCCACGTCCGCCAGCGTCCCACGTCCGCCAGGGCCCCACGTCCGCCAGGGTCCCACGTCCGCCAGGGTCCCACGTCCGCCAGGGTCCCACGTCCTCCTGGAGTATTGCCATTTTACCATCTGGCCCTCCAGCCTTCCTCTTACGCTTCCACACTCTCTTCCCAGCACCTTCAATTCCACAGTTATTCTCAGCCACTCACTGTCTTAGCTCTAGCTGGCTATATTCACAAAATTCAGTTGGTAAATGTTAGATTTTGTGATATGCCAATTGCCCAGATTTCTCTTCTTACCAGTTAAAAGCATCTGAAAATCTAGGAACTACGCTTACTCTCCTACCAAGCAATTTAAAACAAATCCCTGCGTCTTTCTTTGGGGAAGGGAGTCCAGCAGGGAGGAGGATGGAGGGAAGGTCCTTACACCAAGTCCTTATGTGGAGCATGATCTTTTATTCCTGGAAACATGTAGGAATAAAAAATCAGATTCAATTTTAGCAACTGAAATTTTATATGAATACCT
Source organism: Myocastor coypus (assembly GCA_004027025.1). NCBI lineage: Eukaryota > Metazoa > Chordata > Mammalia > Rodentia > Myocastoridae > Myocastor > Myocastor coypus. The sequence goes on from PVJA010007782.1 coordinate 15,923, forward strand.
GAAAGACATTTGCTTAAAACTTTACCACTATAGACACTAAATTGTAATCTCCGCATTGTGTGCCCTGTAAAAGTGGTTTTTGAGGTTTTTTTTTTTTTTTTTTTTTTTTTTTTTTGCATTACTTAGGAGTCCTTCATGACTTGCTGACTGCAGCCCTAGTCACTGAATCTTGGTCTTCACTTATGATGCTGTCTTCACACAAAATAGCAATACCTACTTCTGAGAAGGCCACGAGGATTCATCAGGAATGTGCTAGAATAGGGTTTGATGTTTTAGAAATTTTTCATTACTTGTATTAAATCGGTGCCAATAACCCTCTTGATTGTGCTACAAAATGCATCTGCAAATCCAGAGCAGCAGGCACGGCGCCCACCACAGAGGTGCTGGGCAAATGTGCAGAACGCGTCTGAGTACACATCACAAAGAAGAGTCTTTCAATCGGCTGGCTGTCACTTCCCACCAGAGACATTCTGTGACTCTGACATCTCTACATGCATCTTCATTAGCATTTAGTCTCCCGTAAAATGCTGCTTTATCAAGCCAGGGTATGAAGATTGTCTCAGAAGCAGCCTTTTGATGAACTGTTGAGGTGCACACAAAATAAAATGACAGAATTCTGCACGTTGGAGTTGTAACGCTTCATACTGAAATCACTACTATTATATACTGGTCCACTCAAAGCACTGTGGCCAATTAGGTTCACACACCTGACAGATGGCTTTTCTCTTAAATTGAGGAAGTGCAATTTAATTTCTGGCAAAAGAATTCACTGCTACTTTAAGGAACAAATACGGAGCCACAGCTATGACTTGACATCTTTCTGACATTGCATGTACCATGCACTATGTTGCTGAAAAATATTTGCCAACTGATTCACAAGCGCTTTTCATGTCTCAATAATTAGTTGTATCTTTAAAGAACAAGGCATCCGAATCAGTCCTTTCAGTGAGTTCCGTTGGTTTCAATCAATTATTAGTGGGTATTTAACTAGAAATCCAGGTTCAGTTACTTACTTGATATAAAATATCAGTTATGTTATCTATATATCCCAGCTTCGCTATGTATAAAATGGGGCTAGTAATGATTTTTTTTTTTTTTGTATTTTAGAGAAGGGTCTACAGGGTGCTCAGGGTCTCACTACTAGATCGGACTCGTACTGATCCTCCTGTTTACAGCCTCCCAAGAGCTGAGATTACAGGCATGCGCACCACACCCAGTCTCACTTGCTGTCTAAATGTGTCCTGGAGGTGGAGCAGGAACAGCAAGCCCAGAAATTGAATCTCCAGCCCCTGCACCTGCTTGCAAGTGCATTAACCCACTGAGCTATTCGGATGGCCCTTCTCTTTCTCTCATTTTTTTCTAAAATTTAGTACAGGATCTACAGGGTCTCACTACACAGACCAGACTTGTAGAGGTTCTCCTGTTTTCTTCCTCCCAAGCATTGGGATTATAGGTGCGTACCACCATGCCCGGTCTCAGTCGATGTCTCGGCAGGCCCTGGGGGCAAGACTGGCATGACATGCCAGTGATCAATCCCTAGCCCCTGCTAATGATGATTTCTTTCTCAGAAATTTTTAAGACAGAAGCTATGTATATATGTAAGGCATCTCCACCCTAAAGAGAAAATATTAGAAATAGATTGGTGATCGTTTTCTTTATGTATTTTCAGCTATGGTTCCTTTGACTAAGACACTATATATGAACTGATCTAGTAGGTGGAAATAAAATCATTAGAAATGAGCAAAGAACGCTTCTGAAGAAAAGTTCCTGAGAACATTCATCCTCTCCAGGAAACGAAAACTTCTAGTGACGACAGAGCAAGGACTGTTTGATGTGAAGATACTGATGATCCTGTGGGCTCAGGACCTGGAGCACCCACTGAGCAAACAAGGGGAAGCCTGCTCAGTGGGAAGCAGGAGGTGAGCCAAGCAGGAGGTGAGGCTCAGGCTGAGTGTGCAGAGGAGGCTGAGAGGCCAGCAAAGGGGGCCGGAGCAGACTCCAGGGGAGCAGGAAGGCATACTCGAAGGCATGGGGCCAAGGCAGGGTTGGGCTTCCCATGAACTAAATGCACGTGCTAATGTTGCCTCTGTGTGGGCCAGAGAGGTGAAGCATGCCTGAGAAGTTCTGCCTAGTGTGGGCTAGCATTTAAGCTTGGAAAGAAATAAAGGCAAATAGCCTTGAGCTGGTGAGCCTCGAGGATTCACATTGGTCCTCTTAGACTGGATGGAACTTCTCACAGGTTGGAAGTGTGGCAAGGCTTACAGTGAATGACAGCACTTTAGGACATTTGAATATGCCTTGTCACAACACTGGATCACTGACACTATGTCCTAGAAGAAGAGAATAGAAGGTTCTAGAACAGAGGGTTGCAGAAATGAGCAGAATGCCCCCATCTGTTACCTTATTCCTAGTTTGGACCATCCTCAGAGTGAAGACAACTGCACTGCACTGGCACTCAGGCATGCTGTGCTGGCCACCAAAACCAGGAATGGTGGCACATGCCTGTAATCCCAGCACTGGTGAGGCTGAGACAGGAGGATCCCTAGTAGTCCATGCTGTGTAGTGAGATCCTGCGCCAAGTAAATGAATAAGTAAAATATTTTTTTAAAAACTATGCAAAGAGTCTTCCAGAGAACAGATTTAGAGTGGTGTGTAAGTTTCTGTCTCTCAGCTGCTCCTCCTTGGTGGTGGTTGGAGAGTCGTAGAGCTGTTCCCACTGCAGTACTTGGTGAGCACACACCAGGCCTCAGCCATTCCTGAGTGCAGCTGTAACCTTGGCCTGTTCTGAGTGTCTCTCCAACTCGTAGGCCTGCCTGGTCTTTGACAGATTCTACAACTTGGAGAATCTCATAGACAGACCTCTAACCTGCCGAAGGGCATGTGACGAATGAGGGCTTGTCTGGAGATCTGGACACACAGAGCGCTATAACCGGGGAACGACCAACATCCATCGGAACCTGTGCCATTAGTCGTTCCTGTATCTCTGCAGTCGGTTCTAATTCAGATTGAAACGTGTAACGGTGGGCTTGAGAGATGAGTGCTCCCTGAAACATGGACCCTGGAGGGGCCCAAGCCACCCCAGACCACACCAGCCTTTACACACAAAGGGCTACATTGCATTATTATTATTATTATTATTATTATTATTATTATTATTATTATTTTACAAAGAACAAGAAACCAACACTATGAAAGCAGCATCTATTACAACATCGACCTTAGGGAAAGTGGTATCTGTGGGAGAAACCGGTGAGAAGACATGCGTCAGACACCGGAGGCCACAGTTGTAGGCAGAGGGCTGCACCCAGGTGCCGGCAGTTCCGCGGTTCAATGTGCAATGAATGACCTTCTCCAAATTGTATCCCTGTTAAGCAATTTAGGGTTCAATGCCTGAACATTCACTGAGCCCGTTGACTGCCATGTGTACTGCACACTCAACGATAAACAAGAAAAAGCTCAAGTGGTTAGAGAAGACCTGTAAGGGTGTGGACCCTACGGTGGCTCAGATCTCGGGGAATCTTTGGGCTACAGCCAGTGGAGTGAACATGTTTTCAGCTGAGCTGAAGTGTCCATGGGATGCTGGGCATTGGGCTTTCACATATGGATTTGGGGAACAGTTGGCCTAGAGGAAGGGTTTCGCTCCAGTCAGGGACAAGCAAGGCACTACCCTCTGGGAGCATTGCCATGGATGGCTTGAGTAAATGTCCCCAAAATATGGCCCCAGAGAATAATAACCAAGGTCACTGACCTCACTTCCTGGCCCTGCCCTACGCCAGCTGCACAGCTTGAGGAAGCTCCTGATGTTGGCCACATGCTCATCTCCTCATCTTCAGGACAAGCGCAAAATGAGGGGTGCCTTCTCTGACCAGCAAGAGATCCCAGGTGGCAGCTTCATGTTCTTTTTCCTTGGGTACCTAGTGAGATCTCATCAACCGTTTCGTGAAATCACAGGGCAGTGACAACAGCGCTCCTCCCGCACTCGCCTCCAAGAGCTTCGGACTTAGCTCCTGTGCTTCTTCCTCCTTGTCAATGCGATGCCTCTTCCGCACCATCACATCGACCCGCTCACACACCGTGCCTCAATTCTGTAGTTCTTCTTCCAGTACCAAACCCACCTGCTCTCTTGGCAAGCCTACTTACTATTCGTTCATTGTCCATTTGTTCCTGTTATGTGTGCACTCCGGTATTTTTTTCAAGGAGTCTTTCCAATTTTACTCACTGTATGGAACCTCCTCGGGGGTATTGGACAGAAGCAGCTGTGCGCATGTTAGCTGGAGCCTGAGCAGTGTCCTCATCAGCTGGCAGCAAGGACACTAATCACTTCGGCCCCTGCTCAGAACCTGAGGGGTCCTTCCATGTGGGAAGCATCTCTCACCGGACAGAGGAACCTTGTGGGGCTGGCCAGTGGTCACTCCTGTCTTCCTACATGGGCAGCTGCCCCATGGCTCAAGCATTCAGCCTGACCCCGTCACCCGCCACCTGCAGTAGGAAGAGTTAGCTCTCCACTTGTGGATTCAGTCCACAGACAGCCAGCGTCAAGGCAGGGCCACCAGGGCGGAAGGGCACAGGGGAGCGAGACTCCCTCCCTCCTGGTCTCCAGGAAGTAGAGGCGGGGAACGGTGTTGAGGAGAAGTGGATGAGGAACCAGCCCCAGTCCTCCAGCCATAGCACGGCACCTCACGGGGACACACCGGGAAGTGTGCCTGCTGAACGGTTAGGCATTTCTTAGACCACTGTGGTTAACATAGGTTGAGAAGTCACACTCCATAAGCCATCAGAAGTATCATTCTAATAAGCCACTGTCCTGTCATTTTAAAACAAGGTTTAAAACAGGATTGTCTGCATCGCAACCACCTTCCCCAGATAGTTCTCATCCCCTAAGGGTATACAAAAATATGGAGAAGAAACTAACCGCACAAAAGAATACGTCTCTGGTGGCAAAGCTCATTTGTAAACAGCCTCATTATGTTCTATTATATAATTTATTTATTCAGCTGGTATTTAGTAACTGATTTCTTATTCAAAGACTGTTACTGGCATTGTGATATTAAGGTGAATACAATGTAGTTGCTCATATCAAGTAGTCAAAAAGCTGGTATCAAAAATATGCAATTACACAGACAATCCCATTCAGGGAGCATGGGCTACAGAAGAGATACAGCCAGCCCGTGGGTGGCCACGATAGACGAGTTATTAAGCGTGACAAAAGAAGATGTTTACAGCATGACTGCAAACCAGCAAGTGAAGGAAACAGGAACTGTATTCTTGGTGGAGCGCTGTACCTGGAGTTTGCAAGGGAAAAATGGAATATAGCATACATAATTTAATTTATAATATTCGCTCAAAAAAAAAGTCAAACGCAAAAGAGCACTGGAAATAGGTTCGTGCATTAGAGACCAGAGGAACCCAGCTGGCAGCCCTGACCTTATGACTGTTTTCTGCACGAGGCCAGCTGAAGACCCAGAGCCCACGGGAATGTTGTGTGCAAGTGAGTATCAAGGATCTGCTCTAGGGAGGCCCAAGGTCAGCGGTGGAAGCTGGAGAGTCTGCCCCAGTGAGAGGAAGGATCTGTGCCAGCAGACCGAGAGGTCTGCTTTGGGGCCAGGAAGAGACATTCAAGGTAAGGAGCACAGCCCTTCTGAAGGAACTGCCGCCATCCTCAGCAACATCAAGGACCTGTGCTCCCGCAGGGGTGTGAACAGCTGAGCTCGCCGCAGGAGAGTCAGAGGGCAGGCTTCTGCAGGAGAGCCACGGCTCACCACCCCCCAGTTCTCTACCTGTGCTGTCGGCAGCAGTCCTCAGGTGGGCCTTCTGCACCCAGCGCTGCATCGATTCAGCTCAACAGGGTGCTAAATGTTGACCATTGCCCGACCCACCCCATGGAGCGAGCAACATGTATGTATCAAAATACAGCATACATAACTACAGCATTCGCAAACATGAGACTTCAATTTTAGGAGGAGGTGGGCAAAAAATCACTTTTGAAATTTGCACCAGGACAAAGCCTCTTTCTCTGTCTCTTCTTGACCACTTCTGTGGTGGATTCAGTCAAAAACAGAATGCGACGTAAGGGAACCCGGGTGTTTCCTGTAACCAGAGAATGGAAGACCGACGGTGGATGCAGTGACTTGGAGACCCCTAGCATTCATGGCCACTGTGGATGGAAGAGGGCACGAAGCCGTTCCAGGGAATATGGCCACGGCATGTCACAAAGACGGCCAGTGGGATGGGTGTGTCCGTGAAGGAGGTTGATGGGGGGGTGGCAGGAGGACAGTTAGCCTTATGTAGTGTCCACAGGCCAACTATCGGCAGGTGGCAGAGACGAGGCCATGGCCAGCGTTGCCTGTTAAAATTCCACCTTTGCATGTCACTGCCTATGTTCAGTCTCACACTCAGGAGATGTGTGTCTTTGTGCAGGGGCATTTATTACGTTCCTGCGCAAAGACACATTTTATTGTGGGCAAAACTGTGAATCAAAATTCGAGTGGCAGACACTAACTGCAGAGGGTCCACGCCCCACGTGCTCCTGGGTGGCCCTGCAACGCACAAGACAGCGCTTCAGGCCGACTTCGTTACAAATGTGAGCTTCAGGTTCGTCTGCTGAGTGTAAGCAAAGACAGGCCAGGGAGTTGGTTCGTAATTACTGGCTGCTCCGTGTGTGCTTCAGGTACTGGAACAGCCCCTCCCACTGGAGCCAAACGTGTCATTTAGTACCACCTGGAGGATCTGATTACAAGATAGACATTAAACACACACACACGTACACACACTTCAATGCACTGGAGTAGCTAGACCCCTGGGGGTCTCTACAGAAAAATCTTAAGGTATTTCTCTCAGGCTCTTCAGTTTCTCAAGAAAATTCTCCTACAATTTATGGTTTAAATAAAGTACAGCTTCCTCTTTCCTGCTTTCATAAATTACCTAATCATGCATCTGGTGGGGTGTGGAGTTGTAGCTGCAGCGGCAGCTGGGAATTTAGCTTTTATCTGCTTCCTCTTGCTCCTCGCCTGAGATGAAGTGCACAGTCTGCCTAAAAAAAAAAAAAAAAAAACAACTATTAATTAGAGAAGAACCTGTGTTCGGAAAGATTTAGTTTTGCAAAGCACTGTAATGTATTTCTTAATTTTATTATTTATTACTTCCTTTTAAAAATTATGACCATGTCTATTAAGCTGTGCTGCAAGACGGATGAAGAAAAACAAATGCTTTCTAAATGACAGAAACATTTTGAATCTTCCACTTTACTGATTTTTTTAATTGAGAGAAAACAATAGACTCACCGCATACTTTAAACTGTTTTTAGAAGACCTTCCTCCTCTTCTCAATTCTTCTTTCTCTTTTTCCTCATCCTTGTCTTTCTTTCTCTCCTTTTCTTCATTCCCTTCTTGGCTTTCCACAGCCATTGTTTTAAAAAATGATTTTCTTTTTTTTTCCTTGCTGCCAAGCCTGCGCTTGGGCTTGCGGTCTCCCCACCTGGCACGCTGCGCCTGGCGTCTGGTACAGTCTCCCCAGATGCCCTTCCTTTCAGACCTCTGAGAACCAGCAAGCCTCTGCCGCCCTGCCTGAGGCTGGTCCACGTTCCTTTCCAGAGACGTGATCAATCTCCTTCTGAGTTCCAAAGAACGAATTCTCACTCCTCGTGCCCCTAGTCACCGTGGCCCAACCAGATTTCATATCAACATTGTGCATTGCCGCTTAAATACTTCGGGCTCTGCAGCACGACGCCTGCGATGGATGCAGAAAAACTCTTCCCAGTCTCATTTCAGAGCGAGAGGAAACGGTCATGCTTTTATACATGCAGTCAGGGCCTTAAACATCTCAGTAAAGTTTCAAGAGGTAAAGAAACTGAGACCTGGACTTGGAAAGCAGCTGAGGCTGAGAGGGTGTGACAGGGAAGTGGCCCCTGGAGGCAGACCCGGTGTCAAGCTTAGACTCAGGGTGAAGAACTCGGGGTTGCCTTTCCTTACCCTGAATTAAGCGACCCCTCGGTCCTATGGGTCTTCACCAAGTAAGCCTCCATTTCCTGATTAGGGCGCAGCGGTGTCTTTCCCCCATAAGGCTTGTAGGGGACAGGTGAGCAGGACACCTGGCTGTGTGGCAGTGCGCTCTCCTCACAGAATGTATTAAGGTCGAGGATGAAGTCCCCTTTTCCTTCACCTGATTGAGCCCCCTGTGAGGGCGGCAGCACAGAGCGGAAGCACAGGGTGGCAGGGTTGGACTAGGGCGAGTGCACCGAGGCCCTCGTAACCAGAAAGCCAAGGAGCCCTGGTGGGGACCCTGGCGCTGGAAGAAGGTCGCGGCTGCTGGGGAGCTGCGCAGATCCGCGGGCTCTAACTAGCTGAAATCTTTTCCTTCAGTTTGCTCTTAAAACCATGGGGTGTGCAAAATTTGAGCTCGGCGCCAGCAGGCTCACGAGTGAACACGTCTGCATGCTGTGAAGAATTAAACAACCCCAGACCCATCTCCGGAGGCCACCGCGGTTCGCTTATGTAACTAGAACTGCCAAGACGAAAAGAAAGCCAGACACGAAGGCTTTCGTTTGCCCTGCAGTGAAGGCGACAGTGATTATCTGCGTGTGCATGTGTGTGCTTGTGCGTGCGTGTATGTGTGCGTGTGTGCATGCATGCGTGCATATGATTTCGTCATACCCATGCATTGTTCCCCTTATCCTGAGACAACACAGGAATATGGCTCCGTAAGACCAGGAAAACAAAGAAGGAATGAGTACAAATATTTCTGAGGCAAAAGCTAAAAGCCTCACAAAGCTGACCTTCATCTGTCCTGAGTAAAGCCAAACCCTTTGTGTGCATCATGACTGAATATACAACCACTTTAAAGTGATTAAGATTCAGTATGCGTGCACTCATGTGCCAAGGGAAATGGCATTGTTATGCATAGAAAGCACACTAATAAAATCAGATTAAATAATATACATATATATAATATATGCAGGTGTGGTAGGTGATAAATACAAAAATCAAAATGAAAGAAATGTTTTTTTGTAGTGAAAATGGCTGGTCAACTCCACCTCTTATTTACTACTGAAGTTTCCCATGAAAAGTTGATTTTACCTCTCACGTAAGTCCAGGCCTTGCACATGCTGGGCAAGCACATTTGTGGTGAACTACATCTGCTATTCCTTTTTACTTCTTTTTTTTAATCTGTTATTTACTCATTCACTTATTTGGTACAGGGTCTCTCTCTGCGCCTCAGACTCCTAGTGAACCTTCTGTCTCAGCCTCCCCAGTGTGGGGATTATGGGTGTGCAACACCATGCGTGGTTTTGGTGGCTGGCTCAGGGCTCCCAGAGCTCTGGGGCCAGCACAGCATGTGGTACAGGGTATCAAACCCAGGTCCTTATGTTTGCCAGGCAGATGCTTACACTGCTGAGCTATCTCCCCGCTCCTTCTTTTTATTTCCTCATGCCATATTTTGACACAGGGCTTTGGTAAGTTGTCTGGCCTGGCCTTGAGCTTGCCAGCCTCACTGTACTGAGCAGCAGGCACCACCCTACTTGGCTTGTAGGTGAAAGGCTACCTTCATAATCCCAGTGCTACCTGCCAGGCTTTCCAGACCAGACCTCCAGGAGGATGCGAGGCGTCTCCTCCCCCAGGACGCCTTGTGTCTCCGAGAGTGGCATGAGCAGGTGGAACTCAGTGTCGTCCACATATCTGAAGCCTCTTGCACAGGACAGAGCATACAGAAACCACTTTCCAAATCAAATCTTGTAGTTCTTAACCTGACATAGTAGAAAACACTTTTAAAATGACAAGAAATGGGATAGCATTTTGGAAATGTCAAAACAATTTGAAAATGAAGCCAAATGTCAAAAGATCAAGGAAAGCCTCCAGGTAAGGAAAAGCCTTATGTGTGGTGTGGTCCTCTGATGAATGTCCACACAGAAATGATTCCAAATCCAAGGAAGTTTCTGTCCCTGGCACTGTACCTTTTTTGGCAAAAGTGTCCCCGGTCTCCGTGCTCTTCCATGTTGAAGCCATAGGAGGAGAGGGACTCCCCCAAGCCAGACTGCTCCTTGTCCATATTGGAATAATTTGACAATAAATGTGTAAAAACCCCTTTCTTTGGAGAGGTGATTTACAGATTCTCCGTGTTTAACAAGAGTTTTGATGTCATTAATTATCACACAATCGGCTTCTCAGTTGTCAGGTGTCTCTGCTTTAATAACAATGCTTGAAAGGTACGAAAGTCGGTTACCTCAGTTATTCTTCATGTGACTTTCCAGCATCTACCTTTGTGCTGGGAGTACCTCTGAGGCTAGCTCCTGACAAAAGCCGAAGGCATGGCTTTTTAATAGTTTCATGACATTCTTTGTTACTTTCAGATGTCTCCACTTCTATCTCTCTGGTCAAATAAAAATGATAATGGGATGAACATAGTATTTATTTTCTAAAAATAATCTGGTTCCCTCATTGGGACCATAAGTCAGTCTGCTCCTGATTTCACGTTTTAACCTCTTAGGATTCCACCACAATGTTTTTGTAGTGGGAAGAGGGAATCGGGTTTATAGCAAAGCACAATAAAATAAAATTTCATTTCTGAAGAGTCGGCCAGATGCTAGACAAGGTCATTGGGTGCTAGGATGGTTTTGAGCAATGAGCTAGAAGACAGAGCAGCCTCTCTGAATTCTTGCCTTTGGACAATCAGTCTTTGTAAGGACATTGAAAGAATCAGAATAGTTTAAAAAAAATCTGTAGCGATGGCCTGCCCAAGAGGTTACAAATTTAGCCCAAGGACCTTGGAAATACAACTCTAAAGGACACTTGCAGTGGCCGTCCAAGCGCCAGGTTCGTTTTTACTTTTGTGCAACATCGTTTCCCTGTGAACGGCGTGGCTGCCTCGTTACTGCCGCAACATGGGTCCCCTATTTTCTTTCTTTCTGCTAATGGCCCGCATTCCAGTTGAGCGTAAGGAAGACAGCGTTTCGTGGCTGATGCTGAGTTTTCTTGTGGTAATTTCCACATTACTTGATATTGCATTCATGCTAATAATATCCTCAATCTAATAACCATACATTTGCAGGGTAGCAAGGATGAGTACAGTATGAGTTAGCAGCGTAATACGAGACCTTAGAAAGTTGCTGACACGGCAGAAAGCACCAGAAGATTGCAGTTCGCCCAAATTCTCTTTGACTGCATTAAGCATCTAGATGCTGACGAGAGCAAAGCTAACTCAGAATTGAATCTTAAAGGTCATATTGTTATTCACCAGCCTCCTCATAGCTCAGTTCCTTCATCTTAAAATCGGTGATACTAACCCCTACATTAGCCCTCACTGAAAATTCTACTGAAATACTGGCTTTAAAATTGTTTTAGGAGTGTATGCTGCACACATGCTAATTTATTAGGGCATAACTTTGATTCTCCTGTTTAAAAATTCCACAGCATGCTGCAGTGAATTCACCAAGTTCAAGTATTGTAAGTCTTAACCTGTTTCTGTGAATTGGAATGTGGACGGAAGCCACTGCAGGGTTGTTTTTCATGATGTACTAGTGCCAGAAATATTAATCAGTCAGCACTCTGTCACTGTGACAAGATGCCTGAGGTGAGAAATTTATAAGGAGGAAAGTTTCATTTCAGTTTGTAGTTTCAGAGGTTTCTTTCCATAGTCACTCAATACTACTGGTTTGGGGCAGCGGCAGCCCAGGACATCAGGACTGGAAGCACACAGAGAGCATGCACTAGAGCCCAGCAATCCTTGCAAAGGCAAGGCCCCCATGCCCCAACTCCCTTCCGCCTGACCTCACCCATCCATGCTCCCAATCGCAGTACCTCTCCTTCGTGCCACACGCTGGGGCTAGCTCTTAACACAGGAGTGCTTGGAGGGGGTTACCTGTGTAGCAGCAGCAGCGGCAAAGGTCCTCACTGAGAGCGACGGAGCACGGTCCTTCTATCCCAGCAGCTGGAGAGCAAGCAATCACAATACAAACTGATTCCTACGTGAGAATTCCAAAGTGAGCAATGGCAGCAGCAGGGAGGAGCGTATGGGCTTGAATTCAGAGGAAATGGAAGCAGCCAAGTGTGGAAGCGAATGCCTGTAACCCTATCACTCCAGGAAGCTGAAGCAAAAGAGCCCCAGTCTGGGCAACTTAGTGACTTAGCTAGCCTCTGTCTCAAAAATAAAAAAGGATTATTATATCAACTCAGTGTGAAGGCCCTAGATCCAGTCGCTAGTATCACCAACAAAGGGCAGGGGAGGTAAAGGAGGCAGCCATTTGGTAAAAGATATTTAACTTATGTGTAAATGAAGCCGAGAGTTCATGATGAGGAGAAAGCACTCTGAGCTGTGCACGGCCCACTGATGCGCACAGTGTGCACTTTGTGTGCAGGCAACACAGAGCATAGACTGAATAAAGACAAGACAGAGTGTGGCTGTCATGGCCCAAGGATGGGCTATGTGGCGGGAGGTGTGCATGAGGATTCCAGGCCTGGGAAATACCTAAAAAGGTACAAAGTCACTGTTACAGCATAGAGGCTGGGGACGACTCTCCAATGGGTTATTTTTTTTTTCTTTTTGTTTAGGAACTGAGGATTGAACTCAGGCCCTTGTGCTTGCAAAGCAAGCACTTTTCTACTGAGCTATCTCCCCAGCATCCACAATGAGTTAATTTTATCTTAGCAAAAAAGCCTTAGTTTAACCTTTAATCCACCCATCTTTAAGATGTTGTAACACCTTCAATCCTTCCCCACCCTTGTTAGGATGTTGTAATGTAGTAACATAGAGATAATGAAGGCCAGTTGGTATATAGACGCGGTGAGATATGGACGGAGCCCGGGGAGGGCTGCCTTCGGTTGCTCGGGATCTTGGAAAGGTGGGGCTCAAGGTTGCTGATGGCGGCTCATCCCGTGGGTGCCCTGTTCCTTGTTTATCTGCTACATGACACCAGTGGTTGCCTCCTCCCCTGCTTAAAGTATTATTTGTCAGCATTTGTGTGAACTACGTATCTGTTAGTACTTGCGTGAGCTACGTGTCTGAAATATGCTGTATCTATTAAAGTAGTGATGTATACTCCTTAGCCATTTTTTTAATGCTAAATAAAAAGAGCCTTCTGAGTCTCTGGGCTCACTGAGGAAGAGAAATGTCGATGAGTCCTCTGAAGCTACATTCACCGGGTCTTCTCATTGTTTCTTTCATTGGCACCGGACCAAAAATTTTGCAACATTGTAAACATAAAAGAGATGAGAGGAAAACAAACTAATTG
>PVJA010007782.1:29241-67139 GCA_004027025.1 Myocastor coypus
AAGAAGAAGAAGAAGAAGAAGAAGAAGAAGAAGAAGAAGAAGAAGAAGAAGAAGAAGAAGAAGAAGAAGAAGAAGAAGAAGAAGAAGAAGAAGAAGAAGAAGGAGAAGCAATTGCCATGGAAACCAGGACAGTATTTAAGCAGAGACGATACGAAGAGTGAGGCTGAATATGCTTCTGACACGTCAGGAATGGGAAATGCATTTGGACTCCAGCCAAACATTTAAGATCCATAACCTGGGAAAGGTCTGATGGCAGACATTATTAGTAATCTCTGTTTTTTCCCCCCATTTTTGATCTGATGTGAAGATAATCTCACTGTTTCAATAGAAGCCAAAGGGAAGTATTGATCACAGGAAAAGGGGGGAAAGGATGCTGGGAAGGAAACATGTATCGGGGGTAGCAAAGAAACAATGGATGTCATTTAAAACTTATCTTCCTCTAAAATGAACAACGAATACTTTGCATATAGAACAAGAAAGATGAATTTATTTGACAAATAGTGTGCAGAAACGAAATTAGTGACTTAGCAGAGTGGAAATTATGTACATAGCTGTGCCAAGTATCGACTAATGCCTACACTCTTCACAGCGTGCAGAAGTTCTAGATGACCACTTTCATGGGTCCTACATGCTTGGGTTGGAGAGTGAGAACAACTGCTGGGCCTAGCTGCGGGGCAGGAAACCTTCCACGGCCCTGTGCTCACTGTGCTATTGGAAGAATACATGCATTGTGGCACTCACAGGAATATCTGACAACCTGGAAAGTCTTCCACGGTAGTAGCTGGGTACTTTATAACCACCATACATTGGGTCACCCAGGAGGTCACCCGCAATGATCGACATCAAGAGAACTTTTAGTACTCGGCTATCATCCTGTCTCCAAAATGGTCCATGTGGTCTGCGTCTCCTGTATCTGACTCCACCATTACCAGAGGCATCTCTAAGCTTGAAACCTTGAGAGACTGTGTAGAAAGGTTTCACTCATAGACTATTGTTGCCCAAACCTTGAGTATTTGAATGAGAAGCCTGACATCAAGACATGCTTGCCAAGTCCCACGAAATAGCCCGCGAGCCTTTGGGACAGGCTGCCTGGCAAGAGCTCATTTGGGTGCAGAAGGAATGGGCCACACCCTACCACTGTGACCAGATGCTCTCATCCCTGTGGCCACAGGCCTATAAGGGACCACTCAGCTTTCTAAGAAAGCCTTCAACGTGGCCTGTTTCCCACAGTAGAAATGCCTGGCATTATTGCACATCATTTCCGGGAGAACTAATTGCATTCCACGGGATTTCAGCAGAGAAGGCACATGTAGAAGCTCACACCTGCTTTTTTGACATTTGTTTCACTTTTGCTAACTTTAATCCCTAGTTATCCACTATCACGAACTGTAACTAAATATAATGTACCTTTTCTAAGTCTTAAGTGTCTAGGAAGGCTTCACAGAAAGTTAGGGATCTGTTGAAGGACAGTTCTTGTTTTGGAGGAGGTTGTCTGCTCACAGAAGACGCTGGTTTTGTAAGATGCATGCCTTGTGTGAAAGCAGTCGGTCTCAGAGCTGGACATGAACTTTAAAGCCTTTCTTAATGAGTCACTCTCGGCCCTACACACCATGTCAAGCATTTGATCACTATGTTCTGGGTACAGAATATGCAGTGATGAGATTACCAGTATCTTCCAGCAGTAGATTTACTGAAGCTCTTACAATACTTACTTACAGTACTTACAATACGTGAGTCTAAAAATAAAGTAATAGTAAGTGGAACTGGCCCATTTCCTTGTATGTACCTGCGCATAATTAGGAGTACAATTAGCCATTCCCATCTTAGGATCTGCTACATATGCTTCCTTCTTCCTGCCTCTGCATAGCTCCACCAAGAATTCCAATGCAGGAGCCACCAAGCCTGTTGCACTCTTACGGGACAATCGTGTGGTCGTCAGGGTGAGAAACCAACAGGCTAAGAAAGGAGAAGCCATAATAGTAAAGCAGTTGGCCAAGATTGTTACTGAGGACTTGCTACATAATTGTGGCTCAGCGGTGACAATGAAAATATACAATTGCACCAAGCATTGTCTTCCAAAGGTAAGATGCGAACTAGGATCCTGTTATCTCCCTCTGAAAGGCAGGGCTACCCTAACAGGAAAGCAACACCGATCAAAGATAATGAAGCTATGTCCTAAGTGGTGGAGGAGATGCATGAAAACTATAATCAGCTGCAGTGAAGGCACTTGTAGTATTTTTTGCCTGTTGTCTTGGAAGACACTGAAGCTAGCCAATGTCTCAAATTTAGTTAACACAGAGGTTTTGTATTACATCGTGGGAAGACTTTAGATTGGATCGTGTGAGGATCTGCACAAAGCATAAAATGGACTGAGACCAGTATACCACTGGAGGAGAATTACGACCATAAAGTCTTTTTCGGTGTTTCCTGTGGAAAGAATTTGCCTCACACATGCCCAGCCCCATCCTGCTCTTCATCCCTTACATGCTGAAGTTCAAGGCCTGTGGCCCCCACAGGGAAGGTGAGAGAACAGGACGAGAAAAGGACTGACCTTCCCAAGTCAGAGCGTGCTGACCCCACGTGATCAGGGAATTTTATTAAAATCTTAGTGGGCAAACATGTGAGAGGCAACAGAGTGGAAGATTAGCATAGGAATGACCATAAAGAAAGCAGTTAGAGTGAAACCAGTTAACGATGGCAGAGAGCAGTGGGTGGAGATCACTCCCGAGTCTCCCTCCACCTCCCATTCTTCTCTTAACTGTGCTTTTACTATTCCCATCTTTCAGTGGCCCCTCCTTTCACCGCAGCTCTTCTTCCTTTTCTTCTTCTCTTCCTAACCCCTTCTATTCTTCCTCTCCATCCTCCTCTAGCTCCTTCTCCCTTGCCTCCCTTTATCTTCCTGTCTTGCCTTTCCTTCTTTTCATCCTCTTGGAAACTGCACATGGAAATCATACTTGCTACAGATTTATTCTCTTTTGCCATTAATCCCTTCCTGAAGTGCTTCTGGTTCTCATAGGTGACCAGTAGGATGTGGTTAGCATTCTGTGTCAGTGAGAGCATCCCTTTGGCAAATTTGGGAGTTTTGATGTGTTTTGGGGTGTCATCATCAGTACATCCTTCTAATATTATTTTTTAAGCCAGGCTGGTAAAGTGATTTGTAAATCATATTTTTCACAAATACAACTGAAATATTAGGCTGCTATAAGCAATGGCTAGATTGGGTTGTTTAGTTGAAGACCAATGACAGTGTGCTGTTAGGGCTGGCTTCTTATGAGAGTCTCGTCTGGGCTTACAGATGGATGACGTCTTGGAGCATCTACCCATGGTCTTTATCTATGACCTCATTCAGCCTGTTACCTCCCTAACAGCTTGTATGGACCACTAAGCACCTGACATACACTGTGCAAGGAAAGAGAGGTTTCTTTTGCCTCATGGATTCAGAGGATGTAGTTCATGGTTGTCCAATTCAAAGGAGATTTGAATCCAATGTCTGGATTCAAAGCATGGTAGAATCTCCGACTGAAGAAAGTGGCTTCACTCATGGGAACCAGGAAACAGACAGAGAAAGAAGCTAGGGACAGGAATAAACTTTCATAGGCCGTGCCCTCCCTAACAGAAGTGGGTTGCCAACTGGTGGCCAATTTGTAACACCCAGGTGAACTGGACCAACAAGGTGCTGGATGTGGGAGGCACAACCTGAGTATTGCTGTAAGCAGCAAAAGAGGCAGAACTGGGGAAGCTGTTGAGAGGCTGTAAGGGAAGCTGCTGGGTGCCGTTCGGAGTTGCTGGTTCTCTTGAGCTATTCTTCTGGAGGATCTTGTCATTCTGGCTTTCCTCATGAACTTGGATGTTCTCGTGGCTGGAGGAGCTTGGCACCTTCACTGTCACTGAGAATGGCTGACGTTCATTTTGGGGGAACTCTGATCCTCATCCTGAGCATTGCCTCTTGGCTCCAGAAGGGAAGATGGTGCGCTGTTCTAGCTCCTGGGGAAGCTTGGCACATCACCTTTCCTGATGGGAAGAAAGCTTTCCGCATAGCTGGAGGAGCTCAGGGTCTCACTGACATCACTGTTGCTGAGGATGGCTGTGATACTTTTCAAGAGAGCTCTGATTCTTACTTTGAGCATTGCTTCCCGGATCCGGTGCATTGCTTCCTGGCTCCGGTGCATTGCTTCCTGGCTCCCGTGCAATGCTTCCTGGCTCCGGCGCATTGCTTCCTGGCTCCGGTGCATTGCTTCCTGGCTCCGGTGCATTGCTTCCTGGCTCCAGTGCAAATCCCTTAACCCTTCATTCTTCTGGCACAGACTTTCTAGCTTTCACCGCTGACCTTGGGCCGCCCCAGTGCAGATCAATGAAAATAGGCATGCCAGAGACAGGGTCGTGGGCTCTAGGCCTCCCACTGGACTTGTGGGGAACAATGGAATGAGCTCTAGGTCTTGAGGACATTGTGGTGGGATTCAGGTCCTCAGCTGGATTCTTTAGGTCTTAATGTGCGGACAGATCTCCTTCACTCTTGCTGTGTGATTCATTGGGCGATTCATTATAAAATAATCTTATAAAATATATGTCCTATATTGTGTAGTTCCCCTTGAAAAATTCTAAACTACAACAACAACCAACCTCCAACTAGGCCCCACCTCTTAAAAATCGTATTCTGCCGAATCTTCGTCATCTAGTCACTTTTCAAAATAAGTATCTATGGATAGGTGTGGTGGTGCATGCCTGTAATCCCAGCACTCAGGAGGCTGAGGCTAGAGGATCACTGTGAGTTATAGGCCAGCCTGAACTGCATAGTGAAATCCTGCCTCCCCCCCCAAAAAAAAATCACATCTATAAACACATAATATTTGGGAGCACACTTCAAGTCTAAACCATAATAAGAGCCTGTCCCTGGATAACATAAAGAGCTGGACCTCAGATACATCTCCTGTGAGTGTCTGGAGATAGGACCCATATCTGTATTATGTACCATGCTGCTTCCCAAATGCATGAGGATACAATCTACCAAGGTTGACAGATGTGTGTTTATTGCATGAATTGATAGAGGGGTGTTTGAATACCCAAGGCCCGCAGACTTCACTTCAGAGTCAGGGTGGTGTCTCCGCACAAGGCCAGCCTGAGTCATCATTCCTCATCCAGCATGATTAGGCAGGTCCAAAGAATGAAAAGGGTTATTAATGAACGCTGAGATACATAATACATAAATACTCTAATAGAAAATACGATTTACATTCTTCCTGGTACCCCAGGAAGTCTACTTTGCATTGGTACCTGGTAAACGATCAAGACGACTGGGCCATAACAGTAATTAGTACTGGGTGAAATGGAGAATGATTATCAGCTTTAAAAGGTTAATTCATAAGGCTCTGCTATGCAAGAGGGGAATTAAGAAAATATTCTTCACTATTGAAGAATAACTATTTACAGTATTAACTGAAATCTTGTGACTCAAATGGTCTATTTTTTCAGAAAGTAATAATGATTACGGCTTGTGATTTTTAATACATCTTAGTGTATTGATGTAGGTATTTTTATTTTCCCTAATTTTTTACATTTCTCTTTCTTTCTTTCTTTCTTTCTTTCTTTCTTTCTTTCTTTCTTTCTTTCTTTCTTTCTTTCTTTCTTTCTTTCTTTCGTTCTTCCTTCCTTCCTTCCTTCCTTTCTTTCTTTCTTTCTTTCTTTTTCTTAATGCATTTAGGCCAGGGGATACAGGGTCTCACTACATAGACTGGACGCATAGCGATCCTCTTGTTTCAGCCTCCCAAATTACTGGCATTACAGAAGCGCGTCACTATGCCCAGTCTCAATCACCGTCTTAGCATACCCTAAGGGCGGGGCCAGCATGATGCGCCAGGGATTGAACCCCAGCTTCTATGCTCTGCTGAAGCAGGCGCTTTAGTCCACTGAGCTATCAGGCTGGCCCTCGCTTTTCAAAAAAGTGATTAAAAAGAACAGCCAAGAGACACAGTTAGGAAGGGATAGCACTCGGATTCCACCCAAGGCAGTAGAGCAGTGAGCTGGCTTTCACGAATAAAATATTCTTTCTTATGATAAACACAAAAAAAACATAATTTAGGTCTTATCCCCAGGTGACCTAGCACTTATGCACAATCAATGCTTGCTGGTGGATTAATTTGGTAATCGTATACTTTAAATCAGTTGTCTGCGATGTGTTTTAATATCGATGATATACTTTCCAAAATGTGTTTACCATTAGTATATTCCAAAGTGATCCAGGCACAGGCTAGAGGAGGCGAAAGAAAAGCAGACAAGCGATCAGTGTGGAGCGAAATCTACCGCTTGGATATGCCATGATCCGCCTGCCAAGACTGCAGACTTGGGAGCATTTTCAAATGAGATTTAATTTCTTTCCTTTAAGTACCTCTTGTTCTGCCAGATGTATGATCGGCATTATTTCAGGTCTTCGTGTTTGTTTATAAACATTTGTCTTATAATGGAAAACTTAAAGAAGAAATCAGTGCCAGTGCATTATAAATCTCAGAGTCTAAAATTGCTTTGTAAAACCTAGCGATTTATCCAATTAGTTATGGTATTCTCTTAGAACAGTGCATAGATTTATTGACACTCGCTCCTTGAGATATTCATACCAACCACCTTCGAAAATATCTATTTGTAAACATTTTAATCAAAAGATCTATGCTATCATTCAGTCGTAGGTGTGGGAGGAATATTTAGGTACTAGACACTAAATCATCCTTAATAGTAAAACGCCATGTTGAGCATTTGTCTTCAGAACCAATTTCCTCCCATTGCTTTGGTAGGAAGCAGTCTATGGAAGAAAATATTCAGCAGTTAAGGCATGGCCTAGTTTAACCTTGAAGAGTTACTTTAATAACTTATGCTTATGAGATCATAATCTACAAACAGCATGTATCAACCTACTTAGCCATTGTTGATTTTACGAAACTATATTTGTCCATTCTCAATTCTTAGGAATCACCCGGAGACTTAGGAAAAAGATTTTTTTGATAACGACTTGAACTAAGTTTTGCATGCAATGTATTTCACGAACTTGAAGTGTAGGAGTCAGTAGATTTTCACACACAGACAGGGTTGCACAACTATGAACACAATCAAATTTATATCATTTTTGAAACCCAAAACAACTCAGTCTCTCTAATAGCTAGCAGCTCCTGAATCCTCCCTTACTAACTCTAGACAACCATGGAGATGTTATCTATCTTCATAGATTTTCCTGTTCTGTACATTTATTCATTTTTAAATTTAAAAAATAAAGGTCATGGTTATAATAACAATGAAGACCATAGCATATCTAGAGAAATGGAAATTCTGCAAGGTGAACTCACTCTGTACTGGAGTGAAACTAGAAACCTATGCAGGAACACACATAGAATATAGCAATCTATCTCATTTTGTCTATCTTTTTGTTTGTCTTTTGTTTCATATTTTACATATTAATTCTTTCATATAAGGAAAACCATGCAATGTTTAAGCTTGTGGGTCATTTGACTCAACGAAATGATCTCAAGAGATATCTTTTTCTCCTTACAAAGACCTCAAGTTTATCTGTCTTTATGGCAGAGTAGTACTCTCTTGTGTATAAATACCATATTTTCTTTATGCATTCATCTATTGGTAGGTATATGGTTTCCAAAATTTAGCTAGTATGAATTGAGCTGCTACAAACATAGGCACACACACATGACTATGGTATGAAGTTTATAACTTTTTTGGGAAGACAGTGAAAAGAAAAAAAAAATAACAAAGAATAGCTGAGTCCAACAGAATTTCTATTTTATGCTTTTAAGGCATCTGCGGATTTCCACAGCATTTGTATCAGCTGCACTTCCACCCTCCATTGTCCCTATGCTTGGTTGGTGGCTTCCAATGGGAAGGCCACAGACAGTCCACTTTCTGGAATGGTCAGGACATTGACTGATGTAGCAAAATAAAAGGACTGAATAGATACCTGGGTTAGTAACAGTGATGTTAGTACCAGTAACAGAAAATACAGCTTCTTTACTGATCCTTGGGCTTGCAAATCATTGTCGTATTTGTTAAGTTGTGGGACTTCGTGTACTTACTGGAATTAGTCCATTGGGAATGAAAGTGGCATGTGGGGGGCCAAGATCTGTAGACGCTTCCTGTAGACACTTCCTGTCATTCTGCTACCTTCAGGGTCTGCGCCATATCCCCCATCTCATGCTGGGCATTGGTGACTCAGATCTTCTTTCCTTGATGCCAGTCTCACTAGAGATGTGGTAGTTTTATTGATTGTCCTAAGAACCATCTTTCTGTTTCATTGATTTTTTTTCTTTTGCTTTTCATTTTCAGTTTCATTGATTTCTGCTCTTCTCTATCATTTCCTTCCTTTAACCACTTGACATTTATCGGGCTCCTCCTCTAATTTTATGTAGCAAGGCCTTGCGGTGTTGGTTTTGACATGCTTCTTATTTTGTAGTGCGTGCACTTATTGCTATAAAATCCTCCTTCGCGCTGTCTCACGTGCATCTTATACATTCTTCTTAAATGTCAGGGGGAAATTTGAAAGCAGCTTGGATCTTGCTTTGGGGGAGACCAATGGGTGTTTACAGCCCTACTGATTCTGCCAGCTCTGAACTGACGCGAGGAGGCAGCTCCTGGCCTGCCCTTTGCCACCTGCCGACCAGCTGTGGATGTCTCGTCCCAGGAGCTGGGGCCTCACCCTGCGGGAAGCACAAGACTCTGCAAACAGAATACCTACCGTGTCTGGAGTTTCAATAACAACACGCTCGACACAATTCTCTTTTTTAATTTTAAAGAGAATGAAGGAACCATACAGAATCTCAAAACAAAATGATAGAGAAATTAACAATAATTATTATATTGCATATTGTGGTCTTCAAAGTAGTTGCTCAGATTGCAGGTATAAGCATGTAAGATTGATTAAACAATATAAACACTAACTGCTCCCTTCAATGAAGTAATACAGTTCTCGATGAGAAAACAAGATTGCATTCTTTTGGTCCAGCCAGCAGTTAATAAAACAGTCTCTACCCATTTAAATCTCATTATATAATACTTTCATGCAAAAGATAACCGTGCGTAGAACTTGGTTACATTTTGTTACTTTCTTGGTACAAAGCTCTTCAACCGAATGCCATAAAGTGGAAGGACTGACGCAGTTCTTCGTTTATCTTTCTCAGCGGATTAGTTATTCCTTTTTTAATGTCTTTCAGTGATCTGTGGGCTGATGTCATTCTTGCTAATAAAACAAACCCCTACGAGTCCACCCCCTATGACAAGAATAGATTAATGGGCACCGATAATTGTTCATCGTCGGGTTTAATGAACCCGCTTGTCTTTCTTCTCAACGCAGTCTGAATAATTCGGAGCTCATGTTAAATAGCTTGCTGACACAAAGAGGGCTTACTTTTTGTTCTTTTCCTTCCTGTTTTGACAGGGCACTAATATAGGATGAGCAACAATTCATGGCAAGAAACCTTCCTCAGAGATAACCAATAAAAGAGGAGTGATAGTGCTCTAATGAAAGAAGCCTCACTGATGATTGCTTCAGCCAGTGGTTGAGGCTTACATGTGACAGATGGAAATAATGGATGATGTCAGGCTGGAACACGGAAGACACTGCCTGCCAGATGTCGAGCAATAATGAATATTTAACTCAGAGGCTAAAACTTTTACTTTCTTTTCATCCTAGACATATGACTTGCCTCTCTCCTTCTGGAAACTGACAAGAACAATATACTGGCTGCTTTCTGAAAAGACAATGTCTTTCAGCCAAGCTGGTGGGCTATGAGCAGTCGCTTCTTCCTAACAGCTGCCCGGGCAGGGGTAGTTACAAGCGTCCCCTGAGCACATTTCTGCTCTCAAGGAATCTCAGAGAGAGGTAGAGGGGTGTGTGTCTTAGTTACTTTTTATTCATTCCTGGGACAAATACCCGACACTCAAGATGAAGGAAGGAAAGGTTTGTTAGCTCAGTTACTGGAGGCTTCAGTCTATATTCAGCTGGCCCAAGGCTGAGTGGAACAGAGCAGAGGGCATCCAGGTCATGGCAGCAGAACGGCAGCAATGGCGACAGAGGCAACCAACCAAACAGGGGAGCAGAGAGCAAGAGCAACAGCTCTAGTCTGTCTCTCTGTCTCTCTTTTTAAATTACATCAGGCTTTCTGCCTTATCCTATCATCTCCGGCCACACCCATAGTCTCAGCAGTACACAGACCATAATCCCAACAGTAGTAAAACACGTAATCCCAGTGGATCATCATTCAAGTCTCAAACTCTAGAAGTCCCCTCCCACGATTGCATAAGGCTTTGGGGGGACTAGACATAAACCATGACAGTGTGCTTGAGGAAAGAGGCTCGCTTGGTTGGTGGTGAGAGAAGGTGTCTGGAAGAGAGCTCCTGTGAAATCACAGGAGAGGAACACGAGCCACGTTGCCATGAGGCTGTGGGTCCCTGCTGTGGGTACCCGAGAGCACACCCCAGCCTGTCAACCCCACAGTATCCCAGCGATAGCCGGGAGGCCTTGGGGCTCACTAGGCCGCAGGCACTTGGAATGGCCCGACTCCAGGGCCCTTCTGTGTTTCTCTGCAGTGCTTTGAAACACCACAAAAAGCAATTATATAAATCACTGTGATGTAGGTTAGAATTATACCCCATCTGACAGCATTTGATGTTTCATATGCTATACTTTAGCAACCCAATAAACCAGCAAGCTTGGTTCTCTTGTGATTCCAGTATCACACTAAATATCCCCAAGGAGAGATTTAATATTTATGTGGGTTCTATCATTGGAATTCTTAGAAAAGTCAACATGTATGCAACCCAGTGGCATTGTAGAACGTAATTTTATCACCATGGGCCTAAAACATACCACAATAATTCTACTAGCATAAAATTGCAATATTTGGTAGGACAACTGTACTATAACACGATAAAAACTTTCAATGTGTTTATTTTAAGCTCCATTAATATATGTAAAAATACCTTTTAGGATAAGATCAAAAATCTATTGTATTTATTTTTATTGTGTGTTTTTTCGTTATTTTATTTTACATAATTTCATTTTGAAGAGTTAAAATAAAATAAAAAGAGTTAAAATAAAAGGCAAAAACAAATGGCAGAGGGGCTGGCCAAATAGCTCAGTGGATTAAAGTGCCTGCAAGCAGGCACAGGGGCCAGAAGTTTGATCCCTGGGCCTGCCATGCTGGCCCCACCCCTGGGGTGCACTGAGACAGCAATTGAGACTGGGCATGGTGGCCCGCGCCTGTAATCCCAGCTCTTGGGAGTCTGTAAGCAGGTAGTTTACTACGAGTCTGATCTAGTAGTGAGACCCCGCACACCCTGTAGGCCCTTCCCTAAAAGAAAAAAAAGCAGAAAGAAATCACAACTAGGACAACATACAGTGGCCCATCTCTTACAGATTTTTAGCGTAGGAGTAGCTAATTAACAACAGTTGTCATATTATCTATTTTTAACCTCATATCTGTTTCCCAGATTAACAGAAATAAACTGTTACATCTAATTGAGCCGATCATTCTTGTATTTGATATTTGTGTGAAATACAAGCAGTAGTGCGCCCTGTTGTCAGCGATGCTTCACCCGTTCAAGGCGCTCTCATCGCGCGGGTAGCGTTCACAGGGCTCATTGATGTAGAGGCGACGGCCTTAAAGCAGTCGCTGTGAGCCGGGCGTGGTGGCGCACACCTGTAATCCCAGCACTCGGGAGGCTGAGGCAGGAGGATCGGTGAGTTCGAGACCAGCCTGGGCTACAAAAGTGAGCTCAAGGCCAGCCTGAACTGCATACTGAGACCCTGTCTCAAAAAGACAAAAAAAAAAAAAAAAGCAGTCACTGTGACTGATGGCGTCCCCATCGCGAGGCGCGTCCACCACTGTCAGGCGCAGCTGGACCCCACGCTCTTCAGTCTCCACGGCTGAAGCCTCGGTTCGGACAGCTCTTTCCATCTTCTCTGCAGGTCCAGGTACGATTCTTTCTGGATCGAGGTCCGTCAGGAACAGGCTGTTATTAGAGTCAGTTTTCCTAGACCTGACTCGCCAACCACCCTCAGTGTGAACGCAAAACCTCTCTTCACTGTTTGTCGGTGGACTTGACTGGGAAGGCTCGCAAACCCAACATAGCCAGGAGTTTCTGGATTGGCAAATTGAGCTGGTTGCTGCTTCGGCATCTTTTGCGTTGTTTTTCTCTTCATGCTTCCCAAGGAAGGGCAGGGCGACAGCCCCAGCTGCCACAGGGACGCTCAGCAACCCTGATATTCATATTTGTTCGAAGCCTCCAAGTTTTATTTGAAATTTCAGTACACTTGCTTTCTTTTGTTTGATTTTGGTTATATAAAATAGCTGTTTGTGTTAAAGTTAGTTTATTTGGAGTACATATTTACTGGTGTTTTTAATCTTTATTTAAAATATATCATCGTTTCAGTGAGCACCCAAAGTCAATACAGTAGGAAAACATAAGATAATTCAATGATCCTAAAATAAACATAGCGTGTATACATTGTAGGAATATCATAAACCACAAATGTAGATTTGTATCTTTGTATGAATTATTATAAATAATCCAAAGGATGTATCTGTTATCTATGGTACACAACTGAAATAAAACTCATAATTCTTTTTTTAAAAATTAGTGTTTATTTATTCATTAATATGGTGTCATATTTAGCTCTTCATACACTATGATGCTTATTCTATTTTGTACTATTTGATATACACATTTTAAAAATATTTAACTCATAAGCACTTGGGAGGCTGAGGCAGGAGGATCAGTGCAAGTTCAAGACCAGCCTCGGCTACCAAGGTGAGCTCAAGGCCAGCCTGAACTGCATAGTGAGAGCCTGTCTCAAAAAGACAAAAAAATATATATATATTTAACTCATTTTTTAATGAGGAAGTTAAATGTTTTCTGACAAATTCATTTTGTTACTGTTCTCTAGCAATAAGCTTGAGACAACTTTCAACCAAATCAACTAACTCGTAAGTATTGCTGCTCAATGGTAACAACCCTAAAGCTCTAGTGTACACAACTGTACTTCACATAACACTGTAAGGTGGCATAGTTACAGAACATTTTGTAATGAACATTTTCTCTTTGATATGATACATACCTTTCCCCATACATCCTTCAATCACTCACATATATTAAATGTATCCTTTAGAAGGCACACACATTTACAGGTTCATATCTTTATTATTTTAAAATTCTACAGCTCTGTTATAGCACAATATTTTGTTATTTAAGTGACCTCTAAGTGATTAATGTATAATGTATCTTTATTTTCATTCATGGACCATTGCTCTATTCCAAAGGACACAGATGAAAGTTGTGAATGACTGACTGAAAAATATTCTTAGTGAGCCTCATAGATTTTATTTTTATTTTCTGTAGAATAGCATACTAAAAAAGTTAATCTACATATGCAGTGTGCCATTCTATGCTCTAGCAACTTTTCTGGCATTACCTAAATTTTAATTAATCCAAACTATGGTAGCAGCTTTTGTGTTTAACAAATTTAAGACAAAACAAAATCTTGAAAAATTTGAAAAGAAATATAGACTTCTCAAGTTGAATGTAAGTAAAATGTGTTAAGAAATGTTTCAATGTAATTATAACATACATTCAAGTTTTTTTTTTTTTTGTTTTGTTTTTTTTGTCTTTTTGAGACAGGGTCTCACTATGCAGTTGAGGCTGGCCTTGAGCTCACTTTTGGTCTCGAACTCGCACCAATCCTCCTGTCTCAGCCTCCCGAGTGCTGGGATTACAGGCGTGAGCCACCACGCCCGGCCATTCAAGTTTAAAAAGTACTGATTTTCAAGAACAAAATAAACAGACTCAAGAGTGCTTTATTTTTCACTCGCTGACGTTCCTTAGACAGGCCGATCTACAGTTGACAATCCATATGTAATACCCAGAATGCCGTTCCATCTTAGCTGTTGGTTAGTACAGATGTGTTTGTCGGATTTCCCACGTGTGGCACCAAGCAGGTGGCATCCACAGTTTAAAGAAAGACATGGTTTTATAGGCTCTCAGTTTTAGAGGATTCAGCCCACTGTCCAGTGGCTCCATGGCAGGAGAATAATGGCGAATTGGGTTGACAGAGCCAACCTGCAGCGTGCCCGCAGTGACCAGGGGGCAGAGCAGGGACAGTGGCAGAGAACAGGGAACCAGGACCCCCAAGTCAGCCCTCCAGGCTCAGCTCAGCACACGCTGAGGGAAGCTCGCTAACCCCTTAGGCAGTGTGGGGTAAGTGACTCAAGGAGTGAAAACGCTGTTTTCATTTTTAAATGACTTTTTTAAATTTCCATTGAATGGGAAGCTTGCATTCACCCTGCTGCTTTCCAATTATTCCCTCACATGTGTACATCCAGGAAGATTATTCAATCATTTTTGTGAGTTTTATTAAAATAGTTTTTGATTAAGAACTGAGATGCATTGCTCTTCCAATTAAACAGAACTAAAAAGAGCAATGTTACGCTGCAAACCTTACAATAAGCAACTTTGATATTTCCAGACATTTAATATATCAATAAATGTTGGCAACATTCTGTAATAACATTACAATATGAGTATATTAATTTACTTCACTTTGAGTCCTTTAGTATGAAAGAGGGCTGTATCTTTGATTGTGATGATCTTAATTCTTGCCACTGCTTACATATTAGAAGAACTGTACAGTGCGATCATCATGTTATCTATCTCATGAATGGTAGATTCTCTCATCCTTTTGAACTACTTTTAATTAAAACAGTAGAAAAATATATTTGTTTTATATATCAAAGCTATTAACTATTGTTTTCCATATGTTATGACCCTACATATTTTTCTCAACTTGATATTAGTTGTTTTCCTCTTACCAACATTTGATATTTTTCTCATTAACATTGAGTGACTATTTCAAAAATTAAAATGATTTCAGAAAAACTATAATGATGTGTCTTAGTTACTTTTTACTTGTTCATGGGACAAATACCCAACACTCACAATGACTGAAGGAAAGGTTTATTTAGCTCACGGTTACTGGAGGTTTCAGTCTACATTCGGCTGGCCCAAGGCTGAGTGAAACAGGGCAGAGAGCATCCAGTTCATGGCGGTGGAACAACAAGAAAATGGTGGCAGAGGCAGCCAACCAAACAGGGCAGCAGAGCAGCTGCAGAGAGCAACAGCCCTAGTCTATCTCTCTGTCTCTCTTTATGTTACATTTACGTGCTCTGCTTCAGCCTATCCACCTTAGGCCACACCCATAATCATCCAAGTACTCAGATCATGATCCCATCAGTATTAAAACACATAATCCCAGTGACTCATGAGTCAAGTCTCAATCTATAGAAGTGCCCACCCATGAGTGCATGAGGCTTTGGGGGGACAACTAAGCATAAACCCTAACATGGTGCATGCATCACAGATTTATGGATATAAACATAACATCACGTGAGAGCGTTGGAAAAGAAAAGCATTGGAACAGCGTAAGAGTTGGTAGCAGCTTAGGACAGGTCGGCCAGGCAGCAGGGAGCATGCCCGCAGCGCCAGTGGGAACGTGTGTGAGAGGCGTGAAGTGGCTGGATCGTGCTCAAGCTGCGTCATCACGCCTGGGCTTTACCTTTCCTTCACACCACAGGGCTGTGAGGAAGATCATCTAAGAAAATCCTCTTACAACTACAGTCAGCCTTGGCTGACGCGGGCCTTAGAAATGTCAAAAATTGTAATTATAGAATTAAAACTATTTAATTTTTTTAAATTAAAAGATTTGATGTATAGTTATTAAATATTATAATTCATAATTATTGAAAATTATACATTATTATAATTTAAATTTCTAAAACCCATATAACCCAAGAGTAACTCCTTTGTTCTCTCGGTTTAAAATCAGGAATGTCTCAGTCGAGAAGTACTTTTGGCTGAATGAATACAGTATCCAACAATTTGTCCCTATAATACATCTGTTAAGAATTTCAGGTTTGTATGTATTTTCAGATATGAGCAAAGATTTCCCGTATACAATCTAAGATTATTTGTATCTATAAAAAGATAACAAAAATCCATGCTAGAAAACTGCTCTGCACGCCCTGAACAAAGGAATTCCCCACTTCATCGCACTTTGACACAGTGGCCAAAGTTAAGAGAGTCACAGAATATGAATTTGAAAAGCTTTATTAAAGTTTTTAAAATTTTATTTATTTGATACAGGGTCTCGCTATGCAGTTCAGACTCAGCGACCCTCCCATTTCAGCCTCCTGAGCCCTGGGATCCCAGGCATGTGCCACCATGCCCAGGTCAGGGCTGGGGTGCCCCGGGTGCTGGGGCCGGCAGGGCATATGGTACCAGGGGTGGCACTCGGGTTCTTGCACTTTCCAGGCAGGTGCTGAGATCGCTGAGCTGTCTGTCCAGCCCTACTGAAAAGCTTTTGTTGGCAACGTTAGCTGCGCATACCGCTCTTCCTGCTGCCTCAGCAGAAAGCAGCCGTCCTCCTCGTCCTAACTTTCGCAATCCTCATGGAGTTAAGGCTCCATCCCATCATAACTGACATTTCTCTGAGCAATTCTTCCTCATGGAGAACAGCCTCATATATTCAGGAGACAATTGGTGTTTCCCTTCTCTTCAGCATCCTGCTTATCTAAACGCTGTCCTCCCGCTTGCCATAGGGTCAGCCTTCCTTGAAGATCTGTGGGTCTTTCTATTAGTGTGGATCGACTTTAAATAATAGCAGTTATGACATCTCAGAATATCTGAAAATTAAGTTCTATGGTTCAGAATAGCTCAAACATCAAATGCAAAGCTGCAGTAGAAACTGAAGATACGTAGGCCAGCAGAACAGTAAAACTGTTCAAGGGGATTTAAAAATCTGTAAATACAGACAAGTGACCAATTTCTGAATGTCTGAAATAATGCACTAAGAAGAAAGACAGCAATAATGAATGACGAATATAAAGACAGAATTTAGTGAGATAAGAAATAAGCATACCATAGGTGGAATCACTAAGCTCACGTAGCAAACTGACTAGTGCTGCTATTGAGGGTATCTATGTCCTAATTCTCAGAACTTGTAATGTGTGAGCTTACTACACAGCCCATTGGACTTTGAAGATACGATTAAATTAAGTATGAAGGGAGATGACTATCATTGTCATAAACATAAGTGGGCTTTTCAGAGGTGGCTGCACGTGTGGAGTGGGACACTTGGCTTGGTTCATGGTGCAGTGCTAGGCTGCAGGGCACTGGGGTTAAAGTGTGTAGGCGCTGCCAGCCCTGCACTGCCTGGGAGGGATAACAGGCGTGGAGAGGCACTGTTCAGGGTCCCTGCTAGGTGCTCTGGCCTTCTCTGGTGCCATGGACTGCCTCTCCTCTGTGATGTCCTCGGCCATGCCATCCTGCCTTCTAGCCAGCTAGCCCAGGGGCCGCAACCGCACAGACTGTGAGCTAAATAAACCTTTCTTTGTGAGTTAAAGCCCTGACTTGGGGTGTCCCGTGAGAAAAGTGACTAAGCCACCAACCAAGAATTCTATAACTGGTGAAATTATTAAAGATGAAGAAGAAATTTAGCCACTTTCAGATAAACAAATATGAGCAGTCTTTTCACTAGCTGAGCTGTGCAGCCCATGGAGGAGACAGAGGACCCGGGCACAGAAGGCTGGAGTCACGTGGGGAGCCAGGGCAGTGGAACTCCAGGCCCCCGGGGCAGGGTCTGCAAGGCGGGCTCTGGGATCAAAGAACCTAAGGAAGAGAACTGTGACAGAGTGGACTTGGAGTCTCTAGTGAGCATGTGGAGTGTGCTCCCCCTGCAGGGAAGCTAGAGCTGCGGAGCGCTCCTTCTGCCTGGGCCTCTCAGGTTCTGGGCAGGGTAGGAGAGCTGCTTAGAATGTATCTGTGTTTACTACATCAGTATATCCCATACATGTGTTTATACATATTGACATATGCATATCTAGGTGCATGGAAATAAGTGTGTATGTGTAGGCATGGTTATGTTACATACAGCAATTTATTATGTATTGCATAGTAGAATGCATGTACTCTGTGTGTGTGTGTGTGTGTGCTCGCACACGTGCACATAAGATATCTTAACTTCAGTCCCTCAACATCCTGCATTCTACCACCGCACCAGATTTCAGGACTTACGGAGCTGCCAGAAGACATTAGCTGACTATGGTCTGAGATTACTGGCTTTGTCATTTGCTGTGGAAGGCGGGATGCCTGTCTTGCTGGTGGAGGAATCGGTACCCATGAGCCCCTGTGGCTGCCCCAGCATGGTGGCAGTCTGGTGGGGATGGAGGACTGTGTCTTCCGAGAGCACTCGTGCTACAGGCTCTGTCACCACCCAGAGGGCCTACCGGCGAGCTGGTGGAACCCAAGGAGGCCCGCCCCCCCCAGCAAAAGGAAATGACATCACTGCTGCCCGGCTGTGGGATGTTCTTACATCCCAGGGCAACCACAGTGGAAACACTCTTGAATCCACTCCCAAAGCCATCTCCTTTATTAGTTAGCTTATGCATCTCATTACAATGATGCAAGTTTAACTACGTCGTGGGTTCTAGAGGGTATGAACTAAGCCCCAACGCTAGTCCCTATGTACAAAAGAGGTTGCCTGGAGGCTTTCCTGGCTCATCCCATGTCTAAAATCCATGTATTTTTGCCAATAAGGAGTCAGGTGGTTGACAAAAAGTAATCCCGATGTAACAGTAGTGATTGTGGAACAGTCCTTACCATCAGAAAAAGTATAATTCAAAAATAATTACACATGAGAGATATAAAAATGCAACTAAAACCAAAAACATGGATGTTTTATGTCTGGCCTGGCACACAAGCCCCTTCCGCTTGTCTCTCATCTAGAAACCTGCGCTGCTGCTGGCCGACTCAGGCTTCTGTCCCTTCTCTCTAGTGAGTTCTTAATAAATTACATCCTTTGTTAAAATAGAGAAAGCCTTAACTATAGAAATATTAGGCTATTTATTTATTTATTTATTCATTTAGTTATTTATTTATTTTGTGATACAGGGGATCAAACTCAGGACCTTGCCCTTGCCAGGCAGGCGCTTATGCTGCTGAGCTGTGTCCTCAGCTATCTAAAGTTCCTAATCTGTGTGACCCTTGTCATGTTTTTCAAATGTTTTGTTACCCATGTTATGTTTGTTCCTTCTGCATTCCTAGCTATTCTCTACTTCAGATCTTTGCCTGTGCGATGATCCAGACTTCTTAAGTGTCAGTCTTTAGCCACTTCCCTAGGGTTTGCAGCTGAAATCTCAGGACAGCAAAAACAAAATTCGGTGTTCCTCATTGCTTTGCGGGAGGGGAGGGGAGGAGGAGGAGGCGGCAGAGCTAGAGAATGCGGAGAATAATCACAATGCTTGGAGCACGGTCGTGAGAGGTGAGGGAGCTCTGGAAGCTTCCGCGTCCCGTGGAAAGTGGTTGGATTCTGCGGGAGGTTGGCATACGCAGGAGGTCCAAAGGCATGCAGGCTGGGTCATGCTCATTTCATTGGTGAGTGCGCATTAATCCAGGCAGGCTGGAAGCTGGGACAGTGCGAGCGGGATGAGGTGCCGCGGAATAACCAGGACGGATGCAGAGAGTAGCCGCTGACGGGAGGTCAGCCCAGAGGCCGCACAGACTCGAAAACAATGGACACGCAGGGCTAAGCATGCCCTCGATGGGCAGGCTGAGGTCAGTGGCTATAACCTTTATTTTTTAAACTTTATTTATTTACGTTATGGTCAGCTCAGCCTACCTGGGGGTGGGGCTGGCACAGGATGTGGCACTGGGGATTGTGGTCGCCTAAACTTGCCTAAGCAGGCACTTTAGACCACTAAGCTATCTCACCGGCCCCATTGGCTATAATCTTGAAGTAAATCAATTCTATGCAAAAAGTACTATTTGTCATACTTAAAATGATTTCATTTTGCTCATCTAGATGGTGTGGGTAAGTCCTGAAGGAGGTAGATCGGTCTGAAATAAGAGGAAGCCCAATTTGCTTTTTAAAGTCCACAATTAAAGAAGTCAGATCCACTGGAGATGAACCCACAGATGAGGTCATGTGGTCCACCTTGAAAAGATCACTGGCCCCGACTGGTCTTCTCCCACAGTGGAGAAGGCTGAGTGGAGAAAGAACTGTACCTAAGCACTATTTTCGCATGACAGAGCTGAGCGTGACTTTGTTTCCTGTCGCTTCTTTCTAGTGTTTCCACACAAGGTCAGCCTGTCTCGTTCTCATCTACTTATTTCCTTCAAGATGTCCCACAATAAGCCCTAGCTTCTGGGCTCTCCTGGCTGTCATTTGCACAAACAAAACCTGCCATCGGCTTCCTAAAATAATGTCAGTGTTATGTCAAATTTTTCTCATCCCAGGTTCACACAGATGCAGAGAGGAAAGAAAAACTGTCTCCAGCCATAATGCAGGCAATCAAGACAGGGAACGAACCGTCCTCCTCCAGGACAGCCAGGGACGCTCCAAGATGGCCGATCATGGCATGGTCACTTTTTTCTCGTTTTCCCTCCTCCCAAATTATGGATAGTGGTTTGGAGCTTTCCTACCTGTCCTCAAAGTTTCTAGCCAACTCCAGGTTAGGTTACTGTAACAACACGATATGTATTTATAAGGTTTTGGGAAGCCAGTGGCCAGATAGAAATTGATACATGTTTGGAAAGAAAACAAAATGTGTTTCTTCTCAGTAAAAATGGAGTGTGTGAAGTGCAGAGCCAGGAAGATCTTCTGAGTTGAGGCTCGTTCTTTCTTCCTCTTAACTTTATTTAGAGTTACCTGAGCTGGGGATATAGCTCAGGGCCTGCCTGGCAAGCACCAGGTCCTGAATTTAATTCCTGATACAAAAAGGGGGGGCGGGAGTTGTCAGTGAGATGGCTCAGCGGTCTAAAGCATCTGCTTAGGCAAGCGCAGGTAACTGCAGGGACTGCAGTTTGACCCCCAGCACCACATGCTATGCCAGGCCCACCCCCAAGGCAGGCTGAGCTGGCCATAATAACAATAAATATAAAAGTTATCTGAGACTCTAAAGTCATTTTTGTTACCAACAGGAGAAGTGCCGAAGTTCTCCTTCTCTAATGTGGGGAGGAAAAGGTACCCGGATGAGCAACATGAACACAAAGGTAGGACTTCAGGGTGAGAGCCGCCGACCAACAGGAAGGAGGAGGTGCAACGGGTCTTCATGAGCACTCACTGAGTGCAGGGCACGGGCAAGCTTCAAGACATCCTGTGGAGGAGGCGGCCTGACAGGAGAGGCCACTCCTGTGCAGTCATTCCTTTAAAAAGAAGACAGACTTGGAAAGCAAGGTAAAGGGGGAAGAGATGGGAAAATGATATAGAAAGCCATCAGCCTTTGTGACAACCTGTCACAGAGTGAGAAAACCCAAGCTAGCCATGCAAGAAGGAGCCTGGAAACTCCCTAATTAGTTTGTAAAGTATTAATCTTTCTCTTGGTTGAAGGAATAGTTTATTATAAATATCAATTTAGAAAATGTAGATTTAAATCCATTGCTTTTTTTCTGGAAATTATAATAGGGTCTTCCATAAGCTAACAACAATTATGACTTTCCTAGCGAAGGAACAACACACACGTTGCCATAGAGAGTTATGGCATGCAGAGCCACTTTTGCGACAGTCTGTGCATGTCTTGTGTGGAGTCACTGGGAAATGTATGGTTCTTAAGAATTTTGCAGGTCCCAACTCTTGGGATTTAGGGGGCAGTTGTTAAAAAAAATTGGAAACCAACTGAGCTACAACCTGTCATATAAATCCCACAAAGAAGCCTAAGCAGAAGGCTTAGAATTCCTGACCTGCTAGTTTTCCATTTTCTCCTCCAGGGAGCTGGTCCCTCTGAAGGGGGAGTTTTGATAAAGGAGGAGCACAGACCTTCGTCTGAGAGTGACTTAAAGGCAGCCTGCAGGTGACCTCAAGGGTCTCATCAGAGAAAAATAAGGTCCTGGTGGGTCACATCTGGAGGGGACAGATCCAGGTCTCATTGACTCTCAGGTGACAGCAGGGAAAGAGCTGCTCTGTGGATACAGGCATCTGGATGTCCCCAGGGCCATCAGAGGCCATGGTTTCAGTAGGGAAATGTTGGTTCCAGTTGGATGATGTGGAGGATAGAGGTCTTCAACCCAGCAGAGCCTGGCCTTCAGTCCAGCTCCTAAAAGTCTTTAAGGGAGGAGAGTTGCTGTTGAGCTCCGCTCAGCTGATGTAAAAGCAGTGGAGGGAGGAAACAGACAATGGAATGAAAGGTAAAATTCAAGAGAAACCCTGAATAGCACAGAGCCTGGTGGACACCGTCTCCTCTCAGGCAGGTCCTTCTTTGACTGCACCCTTTGGAGCTGAGCTGGACAGTGTATTTTCACAATATTCTTCCTTAAGACTGAGA
The DNA here is from genome assembly GCA_004027025.1 of Myocastor coypus. Taxonomy (NCBI): domain Eukaryota; kingdom Metazoa; phylum Chordata; class Mammalia; order Rodentia; family Myocastoridae; genus Myocastor; species Myocastor coypus. The sequence continues at coordinate 51,597 of PVJA010007782.1, forward strand.
AGATTGCTTGGGTGCTCTCATGGAAACAAACTGCATAGCAAGTCCATCATGTGAATTCTTTCTCCTTTGTAGGGGACACTATGGATGGCATTTGCATGAAAATTTTTTTCAGGAATGCCAAATCGCTGGTGTCCCACGAGGCCTGGCTCCGTCTCCTTCTTTTGCCTTTTGTGTGCGTGACTCAGTCTCTTTATTGCAGAGCCCTGTCGCCTAGCTGGCAGCATGTGGGCAGCGAATTCCTGCGTGGTGGCCCATTAGGAACCTGAGCCTTCTGAGAAAATGCCCTGACGTTGTATGCAGAAGAGCTCTCCTTTTAAATGGGTCTGCAGGATAAATAACAGCGGTATTGTTCATTCCAGCAAGTCGTAGCAATAGGAGGGAATTAGTGGCAGAGGAGAGGTGCAAGGCGTAGGCTTTAATGGCTTTCAAACTTCTGTGCTGTCTGGCAGGAACATGTTCATACACTTTTTTTTTTTTTCCTGGCTTTTATCCTGCACTCCCAGGTCTAGCAAAAAACAGAAGGGAAGCAAAAGGGAGCTGCGGCGGCTCTGACTCAGCTCGGTGACTCATCCTGGAAAGCAACTTGACATGTGCGGCAGAAGAGGATTTATTCAGCTCTCCTCTCTCGGTCCTGTTCATTCAGTTCTGCAGGTTCCTGTAAGCAGAGGCTGTGCCGGGAAGTGAGGTGTTGCTGTCCCAAGACCCCAGCCCTCCTCCACCACCTCCCTTTCGAGGGCTTTCTGTGCGAGAATTCAGCCAGGGCACAGGGGCGGCTGTGTAGAAATCCACGAAGAGCTTATTGAGAAGCTGAGATGAGGATCTAAGCCTTCAGGAGAGAAGGTGGGCAGGGCCACAAAGACCAGTGGGACAGGGCGGGTGTCTCCTTCTGAGCAGAAGGCTGCTCCCAGGGTTCAGAGAACCTCAGTGATTCTGGTGTTGACCGCTGATTTTTGTAGAGTTTACTCTGAAGTTGCCCAATGTCTTCTTTGCTCTTTTAAGATGATCAGTGTCAAAGCCTTAGTCATGAAAGATACTGAGAATGGAAATTCAAGAAAGAAAGCTCTAGCTCCTGCCCAAGACAGAGAGGCTTAAGAAATGTTTCCCTTCCAGATACCAATGCGTCACAGACTACTGCCTTGTGCTAGGAATAGAAGCCCTGTGTCTCTGGGTGCAAAGTCTGATAAGTGATTGTAAATGTGTTCTGCATGGCACTCTGTGCTTCCTAACCATGGTGGACACAGGCTGCTACTTGGATTCCGCCGCCCCTCCCTCCTCGCCAATCTAATGTCTGACTTAGAAGAAGCACTTGTGAAAAGACTGTCATAACCTGTCTAATTTTATAGATCTTCTTAGTTGTAGCTCTAGAAGCAGGCAGCAGTCTTCCAGAGTGGCCCTCTCCCCGACCTGGGCAGGCGATCTCTATAGCCAGAGAGCTGGAAGTGGCGCGTCAAAGAGAGATGTATAATATGCGCCGTCAGCCCGGATGCAATTCACCTCTGCCATATTTGAAATTAATTTGCCTGGTTGCCCCTTGGGATTGCCTCAGACTGCGAGACTTGCTACAAGAACAACCCACGTATCACATTAGGCCACGAAGCGTTCAGTCCCAGCGTCCCTTACCGGCCCCACCCCCAGCATTCCGTACCGGCCCCGCCCTCCGCAGCGTGCTGAGACTGCGCCTGAGACCGGGCGTGGTGGTGTGGGCCTGTAATCCCAGTCCTTGGGAGGCTGAAAAGCGGGAGGACCACTCGGAGTCCTATCTATGTAGTGAGACCCTACAGACCCTGTACTAAAATACATTTTAGAAAGAATTAGGCCCCAATACCCTACGTACGGAGAAAGCTTCTAGCCAAACCTAAGGTGCAGGGAGGCAGCCTTAGACTAAACATTACAATACAGAAGTCCCTAATTTTTTGAACACTCCATGAGGCAAATGTTTGTATGAGTGGACAAGCCAGAGACCAAGTCCGCACCGTGCCAGGTCACAGTCCCGTGGAAGGTTTGAAGTAGGCAGTGCATCACAGGAAACCGAGTCAGGAGTTTGGGCGGCCTGTGTACATCAAAGGCCCGGTGTTGACTTCAACCTCATTGGCGTGATGTCTTCTTCAAAGCAAGGATGAGCTCTGCCCGAGAAAGCAGTTATGGTGGCCTCTATGGATCGCACTGCTTCCCGGGAACAGGCGCTGACGTCAGACCACAAACTTAGATAAGAATCTAGAAAGAACGGAAGGCCATTACTAAAGCCAGCAAGCAGATGAACAGAAAGCTGTGATATCTTTAGGCACATTCCCTCAGGAAGGATCCTAATGAGGAGTCCACACTCTCTACACGAAGGCTTACGTGCAGTACGGGCAGCTACAAGAACAGCTGCATAACTGGGCTGCCCCTCTGCAAACGGGGCTGCAGGGGTCCTTCTGCGTCAGTGCGGCTCTGCCCTAGGAAGGGTCACGGCTACACAGTTTCGCCGGAGCTCCCTGCAAGCAGCGGCCCAACCCATTCCCACATCCTCATTCTCCTGTCACACAGCCAGATGCAGGAGGCGCTTACCCGTGCCAGACACCACCAAGGCTGTGCTTGCGTGAGCTCAGGCGGAGGAACAGAAGAAACGGGGAAGAGAACTTCACGCGATTGACAAGCTCCCTCGTGACGCTTGGAGTCCACGATCTCTCAGGTGGCCATGTGGCTTCTCCAGAGGCCCGCAGCGGATGCCAACGGGCAGCTTGCCCAGCAGACCCTGCTCTGCATGTGAGCTAGCGCCCTAAGGACCACAGCTCTACGGCTGGAGGGAGACTAGGTATCAGCACCCTCCTGTGGCGTGCGCAGCTTGGCCAGCCCCACGGGCCGAGAATGAGCCACACATGTTCCTATAGGATGAGCAGTGAGCATCAGTTTTGGTGGGAGAGCAGCTAGCCCTGGAAGGAACCGGAAGGCCTCAGAGACTTGTGGGGAAAGCAGCCCTGGAGGAGCCCTGCCACCTCGCAACCCCAGTGCGGAGCCTCCCACCCCTCTGTGCAGTGTGGTGGGGAAGGCCCTACAGGATCTGTGGCCACGCAGCGGACACCCAGTCCTGGTGACTCACAGGGCACCCTGTGGGGTACGGACTGGTTCTGTCCTGGTAGTGTGGCTGAGGATTGAGGGTTCCACCGCTATCACAAGAGGCGGCCGTGCTGGGTACTGTAAGCTCCACGTGGGACAGAGATCAAAATCTACAATCCAAAGGTGTGTCACTTTCTCACTGCGAAGAAATTGAAAATTCATGTAAGTCAAAACTATCATAAATTGAGGGATCATCTGTAGTTCAAAACGTCATGTTACACATGGAAAACAGTCTGTTTAAAATTCTTTTTTAATCTTTAATTAGTTAATTAATTTGGTGCATGATCTCACTACGTGGCTCATAGTGATTCTCCTATCTGAGTCTCCCAGCACTGGGATTACAGGCAAGTGCCATAACTCATTGGCTGGCTTGGGACTGGAGTGACATGGTATGTGGTACCAGGGATTGAACCCAGGTCTTTGTGCTTGCCAGGCAGGTGCTTAGATCACTGAGTTAGCTCCCCAACTTCATCTGTCCATTTAATATAAATAAGTGTAAGATTTGTTTTAAAATTATAAAACTGTATCACACATTTATGACAAATTTGCTTGCATTTTGCTAAATAGCAACATCATACAAGAGTAAAAGACGCAGAGTGCCCCTCTGGTTATTTCCCACGGTGGCTCTGTTGGCGTTTCGGCTGCTTCTCCTGTCCCGCGCCAGCCTGGGTGCCTCTGTTCTTTCCTGCTGGAGGCCGGATTCATGTCTGCAGTCTCCAGCAGGGTGCAGGCGTTGAGCTGGTCCACACAGAGTGGATGTGCTGCCTGGGTGGGTGCTAAGGCAGGGGGATAGGTGACTTCTCCAGCCTGGTTACCTGCCTTCAGAAGCACCAAGTACCCATAAAAGTGCCCTACCGGTATTCACTCTCCTCCAAGGACAGGGAAACCACCAAGACTTTGCAGCACCTTTCTCCTTAACGGCGTCCACCTTCCTTGGGGACTTGGTGGCTCATCCTCCTGGTGCGAGAGCACGCACTGCTCAGCGGCTCAGTGTACCTTATTTTCTTATTCCTGTGCAATATACCCAAGGGGGGAGGGGCGAGGGGAGGGGAGTGGACTGGGAGGGAAAAGAGACACATCAAGTACGTCACGCACAGGCGCGATCTTTGTACACGTCCACATTGTCGCCACAAACTTTATTAAATAAAAAAAGGAAACTAGAAAGAGATTAGATGCCTTCTTATGGGATCGTGTTGCAGGACTAAGTACCAGCAAATGCTTCAGCAGTTGGAACTGTGCTGCAGGAAGATAATTAGACTTTGATGAGCAGGCCCATGGAGGTAGCACGATGTCAAGTGTAACAAACAGTTCCACTCATTCACTGTGACATAAATTGCACAAATTTCCAAAAAGATAAAATAAAAGAAGACTGAGGGCCACCATAAAAAATGACAAATATTCAAGCCCCCCATGATCATAACACATGAAACCTTACAATTTCTAGATGGTTTTATCGGACCTAGAATCATGGTATTCCAGTAAGCATACCATGAAATGGATGTCACAGGGTTAGATCACAGCCTATAGGGAGAAAATATAACCAGTCACACGATCCGCAAGGATGGACCAAGAAGCTAAACTTGCTGAACTCAACACGGACGTCATTTTCAGTGACTGAGATCTCCGTGAGATTTCTCCTCGGAAAATGACTGCAATGTGGGCTAACTGAATGAGGAAAAAGGAAGCGTTATTAGGAGTTCCTAGGTGTTCCTGGTGTATAAGATTTAAGAAATACCAAAAAGTATAGGGCCGAATTGCAAGGCTCCTCCTTCCCTTTAAATCTCTTGGTGTAAACATGGTCCCCAGCATGCATGTTGCCTACGTTTTGTAATATTGTGCTCCAAATATACTTGCAGATGTACAAATTTACACTATCGCTTTATTTATTATAACTACTGCTTGTTTAACCAAACATGACATATATAGAGGGGGGAAGGACTGTGTTCAGGGCTACACATTCTCCAATAAAGTTTCATGAGAACTCATTTCGTTTCCTTGCAAGAAGTCAGTACAATATTATCTACAGGTTTACAGCGTCCCTTCACTGGGTTTTCACTCTGTATTTTAGAACTCTCCAGTTAGACTCAAACTTGTGAAACGTTTGGTGCGAAGCATGTCCAAGGCACGTCTGCATGCTAAGTTTGGGCGACCAGCGCACTGTCTTCTCCCCGGTGATTGAGCTGCTGCTATTCCCTTGCACACGGGTCATTCGCTGATTTTTATTGTTGCAGCCTTGGTGACCCTAAGGCATCAAAGGCTACAGGGAAGTCAGTAATGCTAATGCGAGGTCACATCTCCGACTGTCCCTTTCCTCTCAATTTGTCCTACAACTCATGAAGGATGCCACAGTCCTGTGATCTTTACAAATATTCATCTTTAATACATGTGGTCCAGTTTACATATTCAATGGGGGTTGAAGATTGATACAAAACAACCAATGAACCGCTGCTGAGAGCTGCCTTTTATACAGCAAATCAGCCCAGCAAAAGGCCCCGACTGAGAAAACGCAAAGGAAATTGTGCTGGTGGAAATAGAGACAGGTCATCACACAATGCCAAGGAAAACGTGAAGGGGCCTTCGCCTCAATCTGTAATATACACACCCCTGCAATCGTGAAAAGATAAATACATAAAATCAGGATATTTGGAATAATATGATGATGGTTGCTATGAAATCGTGGTACCATTCTGGAGACATCTGCTGCAAACTACCGGATAGTTTAATGAAGCATCTGAAGTGAGTTAACTCGAAAGGAGGTGTTCCACTTCTCCGCTTTCAAGAGGAGCAGTAGCCACAGCGTGGGATTTTATCAGACATCAGGGAAACTCTGATCAAATAAAGCAGTAATCGGTTGGAGGTCACTGGGTAATAGCGGAGAGAATCCAAACCAGGGGGCTCGTCCCTTGTGGAGAAGCGAGCAGACAGGGACAGAACGTCGGCCGGGTTGCTCCGGGCTTGGGGGCCTTTGCCCTCTGGAGCACAAAGCAGGAAGCAGGACCTGGCGCTTGCAGCAGAAGGCATCGCCTTCGCAGGAGAGCCGGGTGAGCACATGCGTGCTGGAGGGCCTGAACCCGTGATTCTTTTTCAAAATTTTAATCTCTGGAGCTGCGGAGCATTTATTAAAATACCCACATAAATTTATTTAACACAGGACATGGCTCTTGGGAATATGCGCAGCAAATATTAAAGCTCCTGACCCCCCCCCCCCCCCCCCCGAGGAGCCACAATGGAAAGTTCATATATCTGAGGATCATGGCTGAGAGGCACGAGATCATCCCATAGCATCCGGCAGTAGGTCAGCATGAAAATTCTTAGCAGACCGATGACCAGATCCATGGTCATGTGCCACACCGCATCGGATGAGGCCCTGGTGAGAGATGCTTCTGCGATGCTCAGGCACAGCGACACTCCCTTTCAGTACTTTATTCAGAGGCAGCGTCAAGAGAAAGGCGTAAAAGGAGGTGCAAAGATTAAACAATAACAAATGCATCACTTTTAGGGATGATTAGTTTTTCTGATGCCGGGATGCAGTGCTCAACCCCCAAAACTTGAAGGAAGAGTCTAATGTGGTCACAGTTTCGGAGCACTCGGTCCAGGGAGAGCGGGCTCCCAAGCAGAAAGAGCACTGTAGAACAGCGTGGTGCAGCAGGACTGCTCAGAACGGCAGCTGGGACGCCCTGCAGGAAACAGCTGGGTAAAATGCCAGTTTCTCATGCTACCTTACGGGCTGAAAGTTTCTTTTTCATTTTACAACCTTGATTGTCCTATTTTTAAGAGCATAACCTTTACAGAAAATAGGATAAGGATTATCACACTTAATTATGAAATTATTACTCCTATCCAAGGGCCAGCAAGATAGCTCAGCAGAGTAAGCACCTTCTTAGGCAAGAGCAGGGACTGGAGTTAGATCCCGGGTACTGCATGCCACGCCTGGTCCATCCCCCGGGTGTGGTGAGCCAGCAGCAAGTCCAGGCATGGTGAGGCGCACCTGCAATGACAGCGCTGGGGAGGCTGAGACAGGAGGATCACTACAGATCTGAGCTGCACAGTGAGACCCTGTACTAACTGTATCAAAATAAAATAAAATAAAATAAAATAGTCTTAGCCATTAATTTCATATGACAGAGACATAGCACATTATTAGCATTACCCTTCTATGCACTGAATAGAAATTTACTGACTAGGTACTATCTAAGAAAACAGTACAAATTTTTGACACTCTTGAACAATTAGATTACTTTGGAGTTAGCAGCAGAAGTAAATACTTTATCTTTTCCTATAAATTGCATAGGATTATGTTTTGTTCATTAATGTAACAGATGATTTTATGGCAAGTTTTGTTTCCGATACTCCGTTGGGAAAAATGTTTGATTTGAATTTTTGAGATCAAGTCTGCACATGATTAGCATTTCACAAAGTGCCATTTTGTCTTCAGTGTGCAAGGCATCTTTGGAAAGCCAGGGATGCATTCCTTGACTGGAAGGAGAAGAATAGAAACCTCAGAAGTTCAATTGAGAATTGAAATTAGACGTTTTATACATAATTCGGTAAAAAAAAAAAAAACTACGTTATTGAAAACTCAAAAATGTATCATAGCAACATGAATAAATACTGATAATTAATTGCATTAAAGAAAGTAGAGGAACAGGAAACTACTACGTATAACATTAAGGATGATATCAAACAATACACTTCCAGTATTATCTTAGAAAATTACAGCTTTTTGGCTAAAGAGATCAGTACTTGTTAAATTTTGAACAATTCATTCATAGCTGAAAAGACTTCCTTGAAATTGCAAGTATTTTATTGCATTAACTTTTGTTTAAACTCTTGTGATGTGATTTTTTCCTTATTATGCCTAATCTGTGTAATTTCAACATAATGCCATATCTAATAGAATACTCATTTTTTAAGTGCTATGATACAAAGTTACCTCAAATTACCACTGTAATTTTTGAAAGATAATTAATTATGGTAGTTTACAAATTGATCAAGAACAAATACTTGTGCCTGCCTTGCAAGTGCAAGGTCAGGAGTTCAAACCCCAGTCCTGGAAAAAAAAAGAACAAATATTTATTGAATATCATCTATTAGCTGGATATTATACCAAGACAACTGTTGAGCCAAAATAAATGTGGCTTAAGCCAGCCTCATATTTGAATGATAAATCTGGCCCACACAAGCCACTGTACAGAATGAACTACAGCCACCTTCATGAGAAGAGATTTTGGGCTCTTGGCAGTATGCCATGGCAACCAAACACTTTCATGCCAGCCAACCACAACAGCTGAACCTGCAGCCAATCAGAAGCTGAACGCTGACAAAATCTGACCATGTAAGGCAAGTACATGGCAACAGCAACCAATCAGGTTGTTTCTGAATTACCTATCCTCTTCTCTGTTTTAAATAAAGCCTGCACACTGGCAGGGTGAGGTATTCAGCCTGGAATCTTGCTTATTCCAGAAAATGTTCTTATTTATGCAGTGTTTAGTTATACTATGGAAAAGTTACGGGTTCTACGTTTTTCTTTTAACATACCACATTTTGCCTTTGTTGCATACACAAGTTTTTTTTACAAATGTAAGGGTTTGGCAAATTTAGAAGTAGCTTTTGGGTTCTAATTTACTTTGGTATGCTGACATATTGTTGATTTTAGTTTGTTTCATACCTTGTTAAAAAAATTTGTTTATTTGGTACAGGATCTCACTACGCAGCTCAGACTCATAGTGATCCTCCTCAGTCTCCCCAGCACTGGGATTCAGGGGTGTGCCACCATGCCCAGTTTCTATGGCTGGCTTCCCACAGGACTGGCACAGTATGCAGTACCAGGGATCAAACTCAGCTGCTTGGACTTGCCAGGCAGGTGCTTAGGCTGCTGAGTTATCTCCCTGGCCATAGTTTGTTTTATATTCTTTTGTGTGCATGTGCAGGGTCTCACTACCCAGCCCAGACTCATAGTGATCCTCCTGATTTCTGCCCCCCGTAATGCTGGGATTACAGGCATTCGCCATATATTCTTAAGATACACTAGATGTTCTGTCTTATTTTCCAAGGTTCCCAACATAAGCGTAAAACAGTGCAGTTTTAAGAAATGTTTTGATAAGATTAATTCCGTAGTAAGAAGATTTTAAGAAGCTGAAGAGGGACTTCACTCCTGCATTAACTGCAGGTTCATTTCTGTTGGACGTTTGGGTACGTCTTCAGCTGATGTCATCCTTGGAAACAGAAGTGCTGAAACTTCCTTGGGAGAAATTTTGAGGGAGATTTCAAACTGAAAGTGACGAAGTTGTTTTCACATATATGTATGACTTATTTTGAGAAATAAATCCTCAAACAATTTGAAGTTTAAATTGAAGAAAAGCACTCAGGATAATGTTATGTCCATTATAAATACCATTTTAACCCACACTGTTAAGTGAAGACATTTCTTTTAATGGTGGGATATTTTAAAAGGTATTTATTCTGAGCCACAATGTGCTGTGGGCACATCATTATTAGTTCTGCGTAAGAAGAAGAAATCCCTTTCCCCGTATCCAGGAAAAGGAAATACTCAGTTCGTTAAATCTTAGCAAATTTATTTCTCTACGTTGAAATTAAAATGCACAGTTAGAATAAAATTAAGTTTCAGTTACCAATTAATTTTACTATGTTATGGAAAATGTAACATTTCAAGTCTGAAGTTATTTAGTTTTTGTATCATTTTTCTAATAAAATATATTTTATAATATTTGGTCTTATAGTTTTTGTAGTCTTGGCTACATAAATTTTTGTTAAATAAGCCTATACAGAAAATAAAACAAATTACTGTCTTCTTCCCAGTTATCAGTGAAGGATAATTGAAAATCACGTGAATCCTTATGAATGTTATGTCTATAGATAACTTCCTTAAAATTACTCAATATGTTTCTCGATTGATAAACATCATCTTTATAAAATCATTTTCTTGGTGGATTAAATAAAATCACATGCATACCATCACCTACCAACCTTTCAGAGAAGTTGGGTCATGTAGAAAATAACCTATACTGTTAACTTTGGAAAAATTTCTCTGCAGAAAATTCATTTAAAAAATAATTTTGCCCATCTTGAAGAGAAAACATAAAAATATGTTGTATTCAAATGTAATTCAGCCTCTGCTTCTCAAAAATTAATAGTGCTTGGAAAAAGTACCAAGACACAGTTATCAGGAATCATATTCAATATGATATCAGCGATCATATTCATCTCAGCAACATTAATAAATAATGTTTTCTATCCTATAGGATATGTTATGATTTCTATCTACTTGTCCCCCCAAAGCCTCACGTGAATCATGGGGCCATCAATCGCGCAGTTCAAGGGGTGGAGACAAAGGACCAGGGCGGGGCTTGAGGGTTCGTGGCCAAGAAAGGCGCGAACCATTGAGCTGACAGCGAGTGCCTCCCTACCCCCAACAAGGTGGTGGTTTGGCATGGAGGCACGGAGCAGATCATCCTGGACAGGGCAGCACCCCAGCCCCTCCTCCAATCCCTATAAAGCAGGGGCAGCAGCTTGAAACCTCCAATAACTGTGAGCTAAATAAACCTTTCCTCCGCTAAGCTTGTGTGCCAGGTATTTGTCCCAGCAAGCACAGAACAGTAACTAAAACAGGATACAGTTGATGCCTATGCTAAATATCAACTTATAACATAGTCACCTAAATAGTGCTTTGACTCATTTGAAGACAACAATATACAGTATAACAACCATGACTAAATCCCTATCATGTTGCTAGTCAAAATTCTGTATCTTTTCTATGTTTTTCTTTTACTCTTTTTATTCTTTTTAAAAAATAAAACAAAAATAAATTTTAAAAATCATGAAAAACCTGTAACTCAACAGGGTAAAATAAGCTTCTCCGTGTATCAAATCTATACAACGTGTATGACCAAAGTATGTGTCTGAGGCAAGGAAAATGTTCAATTTAGAAGTTGGTACCAGGCTGGCGATGTAGCTCAGAGGATTCATGTGCCTGCTTAAGCAAGCTCAGGTAAGTGCAGAGACGGAGGTTCGATCCCCGGTGCCACATGCTGGGTCAGCTCTGCCCCCAGCGTGGCTGAGCGACCCAGAGCCCAGGAGTGGTGGTGCACACCTGCAGTCTCAATGCAGGGGAGGCTGAAAGCGTGAACGTCACTACAGGTCCGAGCTGCACAATGAGATCTTGCAACGACCAAATACATAAAATACTAATAGTAATAGTAATAATAATAAAAGTTAATACCATCAAATGTGAATGAAGACTTTTCCATTTCAGGACAGGAATAATAACAAGATGATCTATGTATAGAAAGAAAACACAGTGGCTGTTCAGCTCACCCTGCTCAGCTCAGTCACGGCTTGTCAGGGACCCAGCTGGGGCTCGAGGTGGCAGGGAAACCTCTTCTGGGATGTAGAGTACTTGGCCAATACATAATCTGAATGTGTGGCTGGCCCTGTCTCTTCTACCACCGGAAGTGCTTCCGCTCTAGTGTAGGATCTGCTAACAAAGATGCACTTTGGATCCAGTCAGGATTCTTAGAGTCTTTTAAGGATGCATTCTTTTGGTACGGGTTCCAGGTAGCTGTTTTCTTAACATGGCTCTTTACAATGAGGCAGAGAGTAGGGGAGAGACAAGGAGAAATAGGTAACTGTTCCCAGCTAAAATTCAAGTTCTTTGGTAGAAATGACATTACTTTTCAAGATTAGTGGCCGCTGAAAGTGAACTAAGTCTTCTAAATAACCTGATACTAATGGCAAGTTCAGTAGTATAATGGTCCAAGAAAATTTTAAAATCAGGTATAGATTCTTTCAAGTAAAATCTAAATGAATGCCAAGCATGGTGGCACACATCTAATTCCAGAAGGCTGAGGTGGGAAGGTTTTAAACTTGAGGCCAGCCTACACCACTTTATGAACCCTGAAGCCAGCCTGAGCTACATACTGACAACCTCACACCACTATCCCAGAAAAAACACCCAAGATTCAATTAATATTTATTTAAGTTGTATATTGTTTTATTGCTTTAATTTATGTATTTTGATACAGGGTCTTGCCACACAGCTTGGATTTGTAGCGATCCTCCTGTTTCAGCTTCCCCAGCACTGGAGATTACAGTTGTGTACCTCCCCACCCAGTTTTGGTGGCTGGCTGGGTAGGCCTAGGGCAGGACCTGCATGACGTGTGGTACCAAGGACCAAATCAAGGTCCTTGTGCTTTCCAGGCAGGTGCTTAGACCACGCACCTATCTCCCTGACCCAAGTATGTTGTTTACATTTGAATTTGCTTTTATATTAATTTCTGTCTACATATATTTGATTTTCCTTTTTAGGACTGGAGATTGAACTCAGGCCCTTGCGCTTGCCAGGCAAGGGCTTATTCTACTGAGCTATTTCCCCGGCCCCTTGATCTCATTTTTGATCCTACCATACCCATGTGTAAATGTGTGTGTGTGTGTGTGTGTGTGTGTGTGTGTGTGTGTGAATGGAGGAAAAATATTTTCAGAAGGATGAGTGCAAGACAGAGTGACTGCGAAACTATCGTTGCAGGTCCTTCTATTCTTTGAAAATTTGAAAGTTTCGAATTAGCAGCACACCCTTCCAATGCCACAGTTTTGAGAGTGACATGGACTTCTACAAAGGCAATCAAAAGCGTAATATAGTCCTTCCTCTACGAAATAAGCTAAGATGATAGAATTTAAGGAAAAACTGCTGTGAGATGCAGCCCCTGTCATTGAGAGCCTCACAGTCTAGGTGGAGAGGTGAGAGGGACGTTACTGTCACGCGTAATAGCGCAAGACAAAGGTGTTTGTCCACGGGGTTGGCGAGTCCAGGCTGGAGGGGCAGCTGCTTGGTCTCTGCAAAGGTCAAAGGCGTAATAGAACCCATACGAGAGAAGCAGCAAAAATAGCCACTAAGCCAGCTAGGCTGAACGAGAATCAAAGTGAGCACTACACTGGCTATCAGCGGAGCCAGATGTCATCTAAATATAAGATCTTTGCCTCTGCTTTTATTTTCCAGGGAGTCATCCTTGATTGTCTTCGCTACCGTGTGGGCAAGTGCCTACATAGGAGGCTCCATCCTCAGGAGGCCTAAGTACAGACCCGTGGCTGACTCTCAGTCGTGACCCCTTGCATGAGGGTGGCAGAAAGCTCAATGCCAAGATAAAATCGGGACACTGTGCATCTTAGTCATATTTGGTCTTCTGATCCTGATTTGAGATTTACAAATCAGTTAAAAGCTCCAAATTAGCAAAGACTTCCTAAAACTGCACAAGTGGGGACAAACCACTCGGGCCCTCCTTCTGTCCTTCCCTCTCAGACAGAAGCTTTCTTTCCCCAGTAATTACTATGCCCTTGAAACACTTTTGCACAAAATGTTCTATCTCTGAAGGAAAAGTAATGAAACAAAAGTCCTCAAAATCAAAAGCATCTCTCCCCTAAAGACACCATTAAGGACACCAGAAAACCAGGCATGGTGCAGAAAAAAATATTTGCACCGCAATATTATTTGAAAAAAAATACAGCCAGATAAATAAAATTTGAAATTACATGAGACAAACCCTGTAATTAGAAGGAAAAGAACGTTGGGGAAAAGCCCACAGAGACATTTCAGAAAGGATTGTGAAAATGTACGCTAGACCCAAGGAAAAGCACTTATGGTCATTGGTTATCAAAAGTATTTAACTTTTAAAATTGTATTTATTTATTTGCAGAAATAAGGATTGAACGTAGGCCTTTGCACTTGCCAGGCAAGCATTTATTCTATTGAACTATCTCCCCAGCCCCAGAAGTATTTAATATTGATCTGGAAGTATATAGTCATTTGAAGAGTTGAAATTCAAAGGATGAGAAGTTTAAATTTTGATGAAGAAATAGATCAAATGAGACCAGTGCGTTACCACTGGTGATAGCAAAACTCGGAACCATTTGGAGGGACCCCAGGGAGTTTCTCCAGCTTTCCCCTGTCACAACAACGGACAATGCCATGCCTAGGGAGCTAGCCAACGTTGTTCAATAGCACGAATATGGTTCTATTTCTACCAAAGAATAATTCTTTTCTACATGATTCTTGGAAGAACTTCACTCTTAAGAGCCAAAAGTGGGCAATAATCCAAATACTTAAGAAAACAGAATGAATAAAAGGATTGTAATAAACATGTATGGTGCTATCTTAAGAAGATTTAATAGGACCTTCACACTGATTTGCAAAACTACATAGACATACAAAAAATGCTATTAATAAACAAAATGCAAACATAAAACTATGCATAATATGTGACTCTATTTGTACGAAATTCTGAAATTGGCAAAGTGACTATGTAGTAGTAGAAATTAGGTCAGATTTTCAAGGGAAGAACGGAAAGAACTAGCGAGGTAGTGGCAAAGGGGTATCATAAAACTTCTCGGGTGATGGAAACCTTGAATGGGATGGCAGCTACATTATTATACAAATCTGTCATGATTATCCAGTGTAGAACTCTCGTGAGGGTGGGTTGGCAGCGCTCAGAGCAGACACGAGGTATGTGTGGACAGGCAGGTGGCAGGGTCCGGGCTTTGAATACAGAGAAGATTCGAGGCCTGTCAGAAGGACAGAGGCAAGAGGGCCCTGCGCAGATGCTTTCTTATCATGCCTCTTCCTGATGATGACCTTGTGGTGACACAGAAACTTATTACAGAGGAAGCAAAGTCACTCCTTTTCCTTTCAGTCTAAAGTATTATCCATCAGTAAACAAGAAGCAAACAGTATCAATAGCATGGGCCTGGGCCGGGAAGGGAAAAAAAATAAAAGTGCTTCACCACTGTGAATATAGTCTAGTGTGCTTGTACGTAAATGCTGTGAGACCCAGATCATGAGCTCTTCATAATTCCATGTACATTACATACGTTGTAGCTTCACTGGTTACTATGGAGACAAATGTATGAAATTCCCACTAATTGAAAAGCTTTCCTTATTTGAAACATTAAATGGCACGTGGAAACCCCCATGACAAATCGAGAAAGAGCTTTATAGCTTATTTTTATCATTGGTGTTGTGGGAATTGAACTGTCTCATACACACTAAGCAAATGCCGTACCACTGAGCTACATACCCTGGCTTGCACTTTATTATCTGCGAGCTTCTGTTTTTTTTTTTAAAAGTGGCACCCGATGCTTTTATTTTGTACTGAGAAACAAAATTATGTGTCTGCCACTGTGGAAGAGCTAGCAGTGGTCACAGCTTCTTGTCAGAAGGCCTCTCCTGAACTCACTTTTCTCTGTGGCTTCTCTCTGCTTCGCAGCTTTGATAAAATACCACGTCTGAGGACATGAAATAGCTCGCTTTCCTAGCAACTTGCCTCAACTGCTGAAGAAGTGAGATAGGGGGACTTTAAATTTGAGGAAGTTCTCCATTCTTAACGTGAGCTTTAATGAACTGAAGACAGAGGGAGGGAGGGAGGGAGGGAGGGAGGGAGG